>WMED01000802.1:0-27068 GCA_019650415.1 Pipa parva
GGCAGGAACACTAAACGATAAATCACACAGCAGGAATTATCAGGACCTGTATAGCTGGAATCTTAGGCATTGAATACCCAAGCTCTCCAGCCTTATATAGGCCCAGCCTCACTGCACGCAGCGGGAGCGCTCCCGACACCTCCTGTGTCACGTGAGCGCGCCTGCCGCGTGCGCGCCACCAGAAGCCTCAAAAGCCTGACAGGCGCGGCCCGTGCGCCTAGGGAAGGAGCGCCAGGACGCCGCCTGTCAGGTAAGAGACGGTCAGCAACGCCGACCGTTACAGTGCATTTCAGTCTTACCGAAGTGAGGCAAACAGTACGCACCTCACTTCGGAACATAGTGAATTTCCCCCTTAAAAATATGCTAAAGGCTCCAGCTCATTTAATCTGCTGCTAATATTGTGGCAGGATTTGGACATTTAAGGCACTTCACTCTATTGCCCCTCCCTACTCCATAAAACAGCTTCTCCACTTTGCTATGCTGGTGCAGCATGCTCTATCCAATTGTGGTGTTTATTGTCACTAATCTGAACTGACTATTGAAAAGAAAAGCATGTAAAGCAGCGATCATCAGTGGGAAAGAGGGGTACAAATGTAGGGTGTCAGGCTTTATGGGGCAAACATTCATGGTATATTAAAAATGCTTGTTTTAGTATTGCTGGTTTGTTTATAAATAGCTGATAATTCTGTATCTATATGCAGAAGCAGAAAATAAGGAGGCTTTCAAACAAATTGTAAGGTAAGTTTTTCTTACTCTCATGATCATGACATCAAAATCTGTTATTCATCCCACCTTCTCTTATTTATTGATGTGGTATTATGAGAAAATACTGCTTCTGTACATAAGACATACACCTTATCATGATGTCACAATAGCCAAAATCAAGACCACTTAGAGTAAGATGTATGCTATATTTTAGGTTAAGATGTGTAAGGATTACTGTATGAAATATAATGTAAGCTAAATTGACTTTTCTTCTTAAAGGAGAACTCTCACTATCCTTCAAATTGAAGGACGGATACTTACAAATTATACACTATTGAACAAGTTAGGTGCCATAAAAATAAAAATCCATTAAAAGATCAATTTGACCCTGGGGCTTTACCTTGTTTACCCTAAGACAAGGTATTGTGTACAGCATTACTTTTTAGCCTTTTTCTATAATAAAGATCTTGGACATTTACAAATCAGTAGGAGCTTTTTTGGAAAGTGAACAAAGTACATCTGTACTGGATTATGTGGCCAAATTAAAACAAAAACATTAATACATTAGATATAAGCCAATTATTAACCCAAGTGACCAGCAACAAGGTAGGCAAAAGCATTCTGTTACAATTTCAAGTAAATAACAACAACAAAGTGTCCATCTGAAAGGTTGATTTACTACAACCAAGTTACAAAGTCAATGCCCAGTTATAAAACAGAGCAGTGTCCCTCTTATGTTATTCCCAGTTACCTTTTTTACTGTTCCATGATACCATTCAGTACTCTCTCTGAGATAATTTATCAAAGAGAAGAAGAAAAAACATTGCTTATCCCAACCCATCATGCTTTTTGACTACCATGTTTTTTTAGTTGACACATCTTGGATGAATATTTGTTACAGTCCCCTACTGACAGCTAAGAAGTCAGCCACCTGCTGTAGGAGCAAATCTAGAAAAACTAGATGGAATTAGTGCCCAGTTGCCCATGTGAGATAATTTTCTTTGGAGAATCTTTTTATAGCCCCTGTAAACCCTATTTGTGGAGGGTTCTGAATATCTGTAGGACAGATTTTTCACATTTTTATTAGAACACTAGGAAGAAGCTTTTGTTTGGGCATTACTGTGAGTGCCATTAAAATTGTGTGACCTCTTCCTGTGAGTTTCACCAAATATAGAAAATGCAGTAGCAGGTTACTGATCTAATGCTGTTACTGCGCCTGCTCTATTTAGAAAAACTCACAGGAAGGGTAAGTGAAAAGGATTGTGGGAGCTGTTAAGATAAGAAGACATTGGCAGATTACAGAGAGCAAGGGCAGCGCTGGAGTTTAAAACACTGATCAGTGAGTATCTCCCCATCCCCCTAGCTAATCACCTTTTGACATAACTTATACTTCTTCAATATAGTATAGTGTATCTATTAAGCCTTATGTTCTCATCCTCAATTAACTGTCTCTCATTAATTCTACAGTTAAATTCTCAGCATATTTTCATAACTTCACTACCAAAGGATCAGTTTAACTTAGATAATACAGTCAATTAGCAAAGTATACAGTATATTACATATTATATGGCAGCCCTACCAGCAACTTTGAATATGTTGTATATCAATCAAATCAAATGACTTCCTGACATTTTTTTTTTGTTAAAATGCTGATGGAATTTTTGAGTGACAATCCCCTTTTAAAATGATGCTATATTGTTAACTTTTTTTCTTCCACATTTTTCAGAAGTTTATTTTCCAAATTTCCATGACCAGGTCATCTGGATTAGGGATTCTGAAAGATGTTGTTTTACAGTGATGCCTACTACACACATTGCAAATACCTTCAGGTTCAATTCATATTAATTTGACTGGTGAGTTACCAATAGATGATATTGGAGCTGAAAGAGACATTGCTTTAGTGTAATACAACACATCCCAGTGTAAATCAAGAAGGTGACAGAATTGCATAAAAACCCTCTAACCTTCTAATCGACACTTGCTTGATGGAATCTTTTGCCTGGGAACACAGCTGTTAATGCTCCTGATGTTTAACCGAGAAGGCTGCTGCAGTGTGTTTTCTCTAATGCGAGTGCTTTGATTTATGGGTAAATCAGCTCTTTGATAGTGGTAATAATAATAATGCAAGGGTGTAGCGAGTATTACAGTCTTGCACTGTAGAGTCTAAAAGAAGGATTGTTAATGATTTCCCTGGGACACGGGCACTGAAGTGCAGAAGTCTGGCGCCAGAATTCATTGGTAGTGAGCAAACCTTAGGTGCTTTTCATGATTTAATAATACAAGGAGAGTAGGGGGGGTTAGACTCAAGCTGAGGCCCTGGAACTTTCAAACTGTTGTTTTGGTTGTGAAAATAATCAGTTGAGAATCAAACATCAGAAAATGTGAAGGAACTGAAAATATAAGAAGTTTTGTCTTAAATTTCATCATACATAAGCCCCAATAAATGTTTGATGTAACAAAATCATTTTAAGCTTACTGTGCTATCATTGTCCCCATAACTGTAAGAATGAACATCTAGACTGCAAATCCCCTCTTACCTTGTGATCTTGGAAGCTTTCTTTTGTGGGACAAAAATTATCTCAACCCTGGTAAGACTACAGCAGGAATAGGGAAAGTGCTTGAGTAAAATTTTACTAAAGAATGTTTGCATGCAATTTATCAGAGTGTTCTTTTCAATACAGTAGTCTTAGCTAATAGAGTATTTACTGTACATTTTAACTCCATAGCAACATTTTTGTATTAGCCTTAAATCCTTGCATGCATGTTCCTATTATAGAAAATTATTCTTGTTATTCTGTTTAAAACCTTGCATTCATGTATGAATGTATAATTTTATTTATAAAACGCCACAAAATTAATGCAGCGCTGTACAATTCAGCAATACAAGTATAATACAGACATAATCTAGGGGTGAGGAAGCGCACAAACAACACACTCCATTGTGCTTTAACCAATAAAGGTATATCAATTAAGATAAGACCCAAACGTGCCAAAGAAAATTCTCAAATATCAATGTGCACAGGAAATGATGCACTTATACATCACTTTCTATATTCAATGCCTACCACAAAAATGTCCATAGTTTTGACGCATTGAGGGAGGAGAAGAAATTTCCCTACCAGTGTCTGTCTTTCATATGCTGAATTCACTTTTATGTCTGTTGAGCGCATAGATATAAACCAGTTTCCACTTGTGTGCAGTGTTTTTCACATTTTTCAATTTCTCACCACATGTGCACATTGATATTTGAGAATTTTCTTTGGCACGTTTGGGTCTTATCTTAATTGATAAACCTTTATTGGTTAAAGCACTATGGAGTGCGTTGTTTGTGCGCTTCCTCACCCTTAGATTTGATCTGGATACATCTACCTACACGGGAGTCAAGAGGCGGACTTCCAAGCGGGGAAGCAGCACACATCCCACACAATTGTTTTGGAGTTTTTGGATTTTATTTTGGACTTTATTTGGATTTTATTTTGATATTTTGAGGTATTTTTAGCGCTGCATATATAGTCACTTTGTGAATTTTTCTGTATAATACAGACATGGAGAAAGAGTATACAAGTATAATATTACAAGGATATTTAAGTGCTAAGTTGCGGTTGACACAAGAGGTTGGAGGTCCCTGACCTGAAGAGCTTACAATCTAAAGGATTCATGCTCCTATAATAATAAAAGAAAGTGTTACTTATTTTTATACTTGTTGAAAGATTAATTAATTTGACTATTTCTGGTATATTTGTCTTTGAAAATTATATCCTTGCGTCCCTCTGTCTATGTAAGAATGTATGTTATATTAATGAAAGTAGATACAAAATTGTTGTTGATCCATCAAGAATAATATACTCAGAACATCTCTATCTGCACATATTCCCTTGGTATTATGGTGGATTTCCATATCATTAAAATATTTATATTATCCTTCATCCCTTGTACCAAAACTGAGAGAAAACACTACTGTTACTATCTAGTCTTTGTTTCTTATGTCAATTATGGTTGAACCATTTAATGGGCTGTTGTCTGTCCATGTCAGATCTTAACAGAGAAAGAAAAAACTGTTCGAGGTACGCTTTGACAACTTTTTCTAGAAACAAATTTTGAGATTCAGCTGAATTATGAATAGTTCCTGAAACATTCAAATCAATGTGTCTGTATTTGTTTTGGAGTCCATTTGGTTTCACAGGGGAGACAGACTTGCTCCCTACCTGTTTGCACAGAAAAGTGATAGGATAAAGAGAAATTCTTGCAGTCACAATATCACAGAGGGAAGAGAGGTGGGAGAACAGGATGAGTTGCCAAGATTCTGGTAAGGAGTATGTGCCACTTGGTACTTGAACTGAACAGTGCTGGACAAATTAATTTGAGACTGGGTTTTTGTTGGCTATTTTCTGTTTTAACTGATCATGGATTTTATCACGGTTGTTCTGTATATTTGCGAAACAATCTTTAGTTTTAAATTCTGTGTCATAAAAATACTATTACTTGCAGTATTTTCCTAGGGGAACCCTACATAATTTCACCTGCCCGGAAAATTGCTTCCATTTATAGGAATATTGGTTTGATTCAGGCAAGTAAATAGTTTTTGATGAGCAAATAAATATTAGTATATCATGCCTTGCAAAGCAGGACTCAATTAGAGCTCAGTTAGTAAGATAAAAGCTAAATTTGTTCTTTGTAATTGAATAGTTTGATTAGTTAAAGCAGAGTTTTTATATAGTCTAGTAATTTGCCTTCAGGTTTTCCAAAGAACAGACAGTGAACATTACTGAGTATATTGCTAAACATAAACAACATCCTGTAATTCTATATCAAACACATGGTGTTATACAGAGAAAACATATGTTTAGTATTTTAGCACTTTTTCTGAATCTAAAATCTAAATCTATGTAATTTAAAAGTTATTGATAATTATACATCATAAATAATAATGTTATAACGTAATCGGTGTTAACACAACAATGCTATCAAGGTCATAAAAAAGATTTCTGTATACAATTTTTGTATTATATACACTTTGAAGGCGCTGAGTTATACACCCTTTTGACCATAGATTTTTACTAATATTAAATACTGATTTTACATTTCTAGAACTACATATATGTTAATAGGGATAATGTATCCTAGATTAAATAAGTGACTCCCGATCTTTTGAATTTCATATTATGTTATACATATGATTTCATATGTAATATAAGATATAGCAGCAAATCCAACATGGTGGACATACTAAATTGTATAATGGAAATCAGGCAGAGCATTATCTTTTATGCAAAATTCTGGAACTTATTGTAAGAATGAGATAAAATCGAGAGGAACTTCCTGCATACTACTGTAGTTGGATCTGTAAGATGCTCATTATAAGTTATAACCTATGTACATGGTGCACGGTTTGAAAAAAAATCTAATATATGCATGAGTGTATATAAGTAGTGACAAGGCTAACAGCCTTCTAGCTGGAAATTGGACCAAAAGATACAGTAGAAATGAACCAGGCTGTAGGTACAAAAATAATGTATGATGAGTTTAACCCCATCGTTACATATTACATGAATAATGTCCTTCCTTCACTTGAAGTGAATATCTTCTTAGCAACTAAAGAGAACTCGTGTCTAACATAGTAAACTTGGTTATAATACATAGGCCATAGGTATTAAAACAAAAACAACAGTTTGTACAGTCTTTTATCCGTCATTGATCCACAAAATGTCTTCATTGAAAAGATCTCTGGTCACTAAAGAGTATGCTTGTCCTCAGTGTATTGGTTGGAGAGACCCCCTTTTTTGTTAACAGGATTAATTTTCTTTTCACTTTTTTATAGTTTGTCTTTCTTTCTAGCATTCAGCATATGGTTGCAGCAGTGGTAACTATGTCAGAGGTCAAGCCACAAAAATGATTTTGTCATTTGACATATTACTTTGGAATGTCATAAGGTGATCTGTGGTTTGCCATAGGACTGAAGTTAAGCTTTTGGAATTAGAGTAACTTATTGTGTTAGCAAAATGTACAGTATAAATTATGTTAACACATTGCTATTGGACATTTCAGGATCTTACAGTTATTTATTTGCGAAATACAGTCACACAGACAGACATAGATCAGGATGAAAGGAAGGCTTCTGTAAGATAGGACTGGACCAGACAGGAAACACACAGGAACAGGATGCTATGGGAACTAGGCAGCCATAGGGGGTAGACAGAAAAGACCCAGGCCCGTATGCCAGGAACCGATACAAGAACAGGATGCCATGGGAACTGGCCAGCCGAATGGGGAAACACAAGCGACCCAGGCCCGTATGCCAAGAACAGATACAGGAACACAAACAAAAAGTGCAGTCTTTTTTTCCTTGCACTTTTTATTTTATTCTGTTGGTTTACTTCCCCTTTAATCTTATTGATTGTTTGTGTTTTTTCTACACATTCCTCCAATCTAGGTGGTGCTATGGTGAGTTACATCATGATGCATTCTGATGGTGATATATTCTGGGAGCATGGGTGTGTCTATTTAAAGGCAATGTTAATGTTGTTTTAAGTTGTCTTGAAAAAGGTCTCATTCGTTGACTGAAATGTCGACTTAGGTAATTTAACAATACATATTTTTGTATTTTTCCTAAAAATCCTTGTGTGCTGTGGCAGTTTATATATATATATATATATACAGTATATATATATATATATATTTCATTAATATCTGGGTTTATACAGTTTTTCTAAAAAATTAACAGTTGATAGAAGTATCCCCAACTTATTTTAATACAAAAGCACTAAATATAAAGATGTATTACAAACATCTTGACATTTAATTTATGAAAACAAGCTGGAGCGTTAGACTGATATTTCTCAAACCAACATTTTTCAGAAGATATGAAATTCCAACAATCTGTCTTACAACTTATGCCACAAACAGGTTGTGTGCTAAGAAGGGTCCTTAATTTGTTTAAACACTATTACAATTTGTGCTTCATGTATCAGATGAATTTTAATGCTCAGATTTTAAAACTAAAAATAGAAACAATTTAAATATTATATTGGTCCAAAAAATAATATTAATTTTAGCAACTGATATTGATCATCCTTAACTTGCATATGATTATTTAATCTATTATGTTAACACCTGCTGTACATTAGCTGGCCAAATGAAGTTTGACAACATGTAGCAAGGTCTTATTTCTAAAAAGAATTTAATTTTAAAAACCACTTTGTTTAAGAAATTATAGAAGTTGTTCTACCCAGAATGATGGTGTTCTCTTGTAAAAAGAAAGCACCAAAAAGCTTGCAAAGTCAGACAGTTTTATAAATGGCCCAAAGCCATATTTTAGCTTCTAATATTACGCTTAATATTAAGGAGTAATTGAGGGATACAAAATGTATTGAAAGCAGTTACCCTTGAACAGTTTTGGTTCCAGAACAATCACAACTAGAAAAAAATGCTCTTACATTCAGTAAGTTTGGGAAAGAGATGAGTGTTCAAACATTTTGGCATAATGTTATATTGTTAAATATTACTCAATTTTCTGACATTTAATGATGAACAATTGTTTAAAATAATATGATGGCATGGAATCTTAGATAGAGATAGATTCAGAAAGAAAACAGGTGAAATTGTGAATAGAAGTACAAACTATTTGATTTAGATGATCATGTCATTGTTTGAAATAACCAGCAAAATTAATTACTGAGTTTGTTTGCTGAAAATATCTGTTTAGAGTATGATCAGCTAAAGTGCGGGCAGTCCATAAAATTTCACTCAGACTTGTGCTTCTTAAGTAAAGAAATAAAGTCTACAAGAGGATGGCACTGTATAAATATATGGATAAACCATCCATAGACGGTGAGAAGATAATATGAACACCTGACAAAACACTGTAAAAGAGACCAGCTGATTTTCTAATCTGCACCCAAAAATTCTGCAGCCAGATGTGGCTTTTATGATGACTACATCTGGCGCTTGTTACAGTTTGCTGGCTAATCGCGGGCAAGCACTGTAGAGACAAAAGTCTCTCCACACTTCTGGGTTGCTAGCCAATCCGGAGCCATTGACATCACCATGCTTCTGGGTTGTTAGCCAATCCGGAGCTGCTGATGTCACTGCACTTCCGAGTTGCTAGTTAATCTGGAGCTGCTGAAGTCACCAATGTGATGTCACATATGACGTCAGTGGTTCCGGATTTGAAAGGGCTGAGCAGAGCCAAACTATTGGGGAAATTCAGCAAAGAGTGAACTTACCCTCCGATCCTTCACATCAGTATGCAGAGACTGTTACGCGTTCGCTGAGTCCTGCACGCAGACATCAGCAAACGCTTTAAAGGGATTCCAGTCTCGGTGAGGCTCGTGAGGCTCTACTCGAGACGCCTAGCGAGACTTGAATCCCTTTAAAGCGTTCGCTGATGTCTGCGTGCAGGACTCAGAGAAGGAGTTAACAGTCTCTGTGTACTGATGCGAAAGATCAGAGGGTAAGTTTTCTCTTTGCTGAATTATCCCCTATATGGCTCTCTCAGCCAAAAAGGTTGCTGACCCCTGACCTACACAATGGTGCAACACTGGCATAGATAGGTGAATCTAAGCAGACATGAAACATGATACTTCTGAGTAAAGGAACTCTAGAATAAAGGGGAGAGGGGATAATTTTGAGTTAATAACTTGTCTACCTTAATTGATATTGAGGTAGACAAGGAATGGAAAACCATTTTGAATTTAGACCATTTCCCTGTAATTGCCAGGGGCTGAAAGGTAAAGGAATAGTTAAAGTATGACTCCATAGGATACTCCCTATGATGTATAGGTGAGGGAGTCAATGTTGACTCTCCAGAGATTTTTTTTCCTTATCTACTCCAGTTTTGTTTAATGCAAATGTGTTTTGTCAAATCACAACAATTTGAAAAGCATTAAAACACTGTAATGCATACAAAAATGGAACATCCTCTTATTTCAATTCTCTCATTTCAGTCATGGCCTGGCACTTAAAGCAATTTATCCTCATGATCTCATGCTTGTAATTTACTAAACTTGTATAGTGTAATGCACTTTCCCATGTCTGTACTATATTTCTATTGCTGGATTATACAGCGCTGTGGAAATTTATAAATTTATAAATAAAATTATACATACTGTACATACACAAGGCATTTCACCTGAGTTTTTTTTTTTATTTCAGTTGGATAAATCCTGCTATACGTATGGAAAAGCAAAAGCTTCATTTACATGTTTATAATCAGAATTCAGAAGGCAAAGCTTCTTTTCACCTAATAAGATACAATAAGGTCTTGTACTGTACTGTTATTTTAGGAAAGCAAATGGAAGTTAATGATTACTTGTTTATACTGTATACTGTATATTGATTACTTACAGTATATTTATATGTTTTGTTTAACACAGTGATACATTTCTTACAATTCAGCCAGCACTTTGGCTAGCTAATCATGCCGTAGACTGTAGACTAAAGGGGGTTATTCACAAAGGTGCGAATTCGACTGTCGAATTCACAAACAGCAGATTCCCATAGTAAATCCGCTACAATTTCCCCATTGTAAAGTCGCGACAATTTTTTAAAGTTAAGATTGCAACAATTTTCCCACAATAAAGTCACGAATGCGACAATATTCTCATTATAAAGACGCGACTGCAACAGTAGCAGCCTATTGCGACTGTCTTTATCTGGCGAATTCACACCTATACGCAACAATTCAGATTTTAGTGAATAACCCCCTAAATACTGATGAATGACAACTTCCATGTTTAATCAACTGTAAAAAAAGAGTTGCCTCGCTGAGACTGGAATCCCTTTAAAGCATTCGCTGATGTCCGTGTGCAGGGGACATCAGCGAGCACATAACAGCATGTGCGAAGTGATGCAAAGAATCCAGAGCTCACTTGGCACTTTGCTGAATTACCCCCTAACTTCCTTCTGATGAAAGTGGAAGCCTGAGGCATATAATGAATTGTAACTGGTGCTACATGTGAAGTACGCATTGTGAATTTTTGGTATTTTAGGCACAATCAGAAGAGATTGCTACATCTAATAGTAGAAAGGAGTAAAAAGCAAAGTATCTTTAATAAAAATCCTCAGTTTGTTCACAGGTTCACTACATGTTTCGAGCCAACACATGGCCCTTTATCAAGGGAAACATCAGTGTACAAAACACAAACATATAAAGTCAAAAACTACATCCAATGGTACCACTCCATGAGTCCAATTAAGAGAACAGTCCATTCAGTGAAAATCCAAAGCGATTGTTACATCTGCAAGTCGCAATATCTAACTGCAAAATATGTAGTATTTCATTATTTGCTGCTGGTTTTGATATATCACTATTGTAGTAGTTTGGAACAGTAACCCAATTTCATGGTGGAACTATTAAGCCTAGCCCTTGTGTTTTTACAGAGCTAAATACTGGGGATGTTTGTGCTGTATCTCAGAAGACATTTCTATTCTTGTCACGTCTATACTACTCGACAACCAGTAGATGGCGATGCTGTGTGCTTAGGAAAGATTGCTTTTGCATAAAGCTGTATCACACAACTAAATGAATTTATTAAGTAAGGTTATCAAAGATTGTTTTGCGTTCTTCAAGGAATTTTTTTGTGTGTAATTATTAAAGAGTGGTCCTGGAATTTTGTTTTACATCTTTAAAATATTTAAAATTTAATTTTATTATCTGCGTTTGTTTTTTTTCTTTACTAAACATGTATTGTTTTGTAATTTGCTCATAAATGATTGCATTGTGTAACGTCAAGCAATGTAGCTTGAGTGAAGTAAAACTATTGTTACTCCAATTAAAACTTGTAAATGTATGATTATTAGTTAAAGAACAAACAAATCTCATATATCATTGTTATTTAAACGACATACTGTGTTACTAGGTAACATTACCAAACCACTGGTGAATCTGTCAAACAGAATGTGAAAATTCCTCTAATAAACTGTACTGGTAATGTAGAACATAAGAATGAAAGATTTTATAAGCTCATGTTTATTACTATTTTAGGTTGTCAGTGTTCAGGGACAAGTAGATGCATTTTCTACAGGAGACAAAAAAAAAATTATATAAAGAGAATGCCATTTCTGTGAATTGTATGGATTTTAGAGTTCAAAAACAAAGTACTATAGGTCAATATATAAAACCAACCCCAGATTGGTTCCTGTGCCTGTGCTACCCATAAGCACCTGGGGCCTGTTAAATTTATTTTTGCTTTCTAAAGGTTTTTTGTTGTAGCAGATCTCTTCCTTCACACAACCAATATCTAGCCAATGTAAGCTACAATCATATTAGAAAGCATTAAACGTGCTACTCAAACAAAATAATTGTCATTAAAAATACTTATCACCATGGGATGATAATGCATTCTTATTGCTTATCTTTAATTTGCTGTTTATATCTGTAAGAGAACTTGCATATTACTTTGTGAAGGCAAAGTAAGGTAGGATTTCTTATAGGTGCAGAGTCACAGGTTGTCAGAGATATATTACCCTGTTTGTTACTTATCACCTGGCTAATTTCACATCAAGTCACTGCTCAATGGTAATCTATTAATTATGCCTGGAAAGGGATGTCTGAATGTAACTCATCATTGATCAGTTGGGAGAATCCTTGCTACGGAATCACACACAATAATGTGATTTAATCTCCCTTGATGATGTGTCCAAAGTAGGAATGACACTAAATAAAGTCTGCTGATGGACCATAATTATTGTTCTGAATAAAATTGGCCTTTACATTGAGGAAAGATAGTTAGAGGATCCCATTTAGATATAGGTAGTGTAAGGATTTTCCCAGTTATATGTTGTGGTTGCAGCACCAGTCTAATGAGGCAACTCAAATGCCAACTGCCAAAAAATATGAAAAGAACAAGGGTTTGTGGGTGGACATCCTTACTTCAGTTAAAAGTAGTAGTAGTCATTATAATGCTCTGCAACAGGGTGGGTTTGTGCACATTCACACACTATATATTAATGCAGAAGACAAGACCTGTTAGATCACCAGCAGGACCACCAAATGCACAATAGGATTGCTAAACTGTGACTTAATCATTTTATTGTCTGGGTGCAAGTTTCAAAATACAATATTTAGACCATAGCCAAACCTGAAACATTGGGGTTTGCCCCCTGTACCCTACTAATAAAATGTGGTAATCCACCTACCGTAATTAATCTACAGTATAGAACTATTTCTAGACTATCCTCAACAAACTAGTGCAATTATAGCCAGCTGTCTTCTGTAATGCACTGCAATATTAAACTGATTGTAGATGCTGGAAACTATTCTCTTTTCCAGTCTTAATATATTAATTTTAGTTGTTAGTTGGTTCTCATAAATGTTTTTATCTACTGTTTCCTGTTAGTGAGTGTGAGCCCATAATCTTGTACACATATGTGCACTACCCCTTTCTCTAAGGATTACGGTCCATTTTCCCCCTACTCTGCTATGGCATGAAAAGTAAGGCAGTCTCTTACCCTAGACATATCAATTGGAGAATCGCCAGCAGTATCTTCCTGTGGTCCCTGGTTGCTTGAAATGGGCTTACCAGCCCTAATGCAAGAGTGGGCTTCATAAACCCACCTTTATTTGCCTGTGGCATTCACTTGTAAATTACAAAACAAAAAAAGACAGTAGTACTAGTAGTTTACTGAAGAACACATTGTTATGAAAATTTTGGGATCAGGAAAATCTCCTGTAAGCTTCAGGTAATGGTTTACAAATCCCCACCAAGGAACAATGCCCTACTTCTGCAGAAGTATAACAGGAAACTCACACTGACACCAGGTTGAGCATTAAAGACTTCTCACTAGCTCTGCTTGATCAGCAAGTTCAGTTTATTTGTAGGGCAGGCAAAACAATAAACCACTTCATTATAATATCAAAGATGTCCGTGGGTATGAACGTGGTGGATGTGCTGTTAAAGATCAAAATGAGGACAAGGGGGAGCCCCCAAGTGTGATATTGTTTTTTAAAAAATATATATCCAGTGATAATAGTGAAGTAATGACAAGTAAAAACCAATAATCTGTGTGGATAGTGTGTCTTGATAAAGTAATGTATTATAGGGTGCACACAATAATAGTGCTTCAAGTAATATTAGTTAAAATAGCAGGTGCTTAAGGAAATTACAGTGTCAATAACTGTACTGGTTACATCATGCTGGAGACACACAAAGTCCCCTTTTGGTTGTGCACTCACCAGACAGTGCTTAATGACAAGCACTGAAAAAAGTGTACTGTTCCTTCCTCTGATGGATCCAGGTATTCTCTCCACCTCTCCAATGTAATGTATTATGTAGAAGAAAGAGGGATACCAAATGTAATGCAATGTCACAAAACGACTTTAATGATGCATATACATACTCACACAAAGTTAGATGTGCAGCGCTTTAAAAAGAGTCCATAAACTTATCCAGGTCTTCTGTAAAGTCTCTCAACCCGTTTCGCTAATCAACCATTAGCTTCCTCAGAAGAAAATGATGTTGACATCATTACTTTACCACAGACACACTATCCACACAGATTATTGGTTTTTACTTGTCATTACTTCACTATTATCATTGGATATATATTTAAAAAAAAAAAACAATATCACACTAGGGGGTTCCCCCTTGTTCTCATTTTGATCTTTACCAGCACATTCACGTTCATACCCACGGACATCTTTGGAACCTTGTTGCACCTGAGGGATACAGGCAGATTATCCCAGTGGATTAAGCACAGGACATTTTCACATAAAGGTTTTGGACTTTAACTTGGACTTTATTTTTTACTTTATTTGTGATTTTTCTTTGACTATTTCTTTTTTATTTATTCATTGTGCTTTTAATATTGGTTTTGGGCACTATACTAGTTTGACATCCCCACATGTTGTCATTTTCTGTTTTTCATTATAATATACATTCATGATTGATGGACATGTCATAGATATATTATTGATTAGTTATTTCCGAGTACATAGGGAGTGATCCTTATTACTCATATTTATGGGATAATAAAAGTTTTAAAATCATATGCTGGACACTTAGGTTCTTTCCTCACGCTCACCATGGGAGGGTCTTTCCAGCTAGTCAGGAATGAGCATACTAAAATAATGCTAGAACAAGGAACCAAAATTAATCCGACTGTGAGAAAAGCAAATATACTCTCACATTATCACCAGTGTGGGACTGAGACATCTTGGACCCACCAGAGAAGCTGCTTGCAAGGGCCCACAACCTACTAGCAAAAGTTGCAGTGTACACCAGAAATATCATAATAAATTATTATTTTTGTAGGGCATGTCAAAAAGCCCATGTGTTAGTGTAATTAAGGGTAGAAAGGGACCTAGATATGTTAAAAGAGATGTGTTTTCTCACCAGGTCTGGGCCCCAATATTGCGGCCCACTGGAGGATATTTTGGTGGGCCATTCCAACACTGTTGTCCAACCTGGCTGGTAGATAAGTTCTGTCCCCATATATTGCCCAATGTAGTGCAGCAGTCCTCTCTAAAACAAGGCAAAGCACTGCTGCAGTCCTAAATTATCTGTTTACCTTGAGTGTTTGAACACAAAACATACTCTTGTTCTGATTAAATGCATCTTTCTAATCTGTAAACTTCATAGGAATTGGATCATTTTGTCCAGTCCTTAATCAACCAACAGATAAGGGTGCCAGACAGTATGGTTAGGTCAGAGTAAGTTAAGTGTAGAAGTACAGCCATGGGGTTTTATCCCAGTGATGCCGGTTACTGAAACAAGTACCAGAGCATCTCCCTTGCCTGCCCTGACCCTGTAATAAAACTGTTTGGATTTTTTAAATCGTTTGCTGCTTTGTACTTTGAAATAGTTTTTTCTTTTTTTAAGAGAAACAAATATAATCAAAGTAAAAAAAAAAGAGTAAAAATATCCCTTCAAAGTTGTAGTTTGAAGTCTGTATTTTTTGGCATAATCCCCTTTATTTCACTCTTTCTACCAGTCTCTGTTTCTATATGCAATATATAAGTATGCACAGTGAAACAAGCCTACTTTCCCTTTAAGACTGACCCATTTTGTCTGTGAGTGTTTGAGATGATAAGCAAGATAAATATCAGCAGAGCACATGGTAGCAAAGAGATAATAACAGGGAGCAGATGGATGACAAAATCATGCCATTTTCAAACAGCAGTGTGGTTCATGAATAAAAAATCATGTTTGATTACTACTGTTAGGAACCATTCTATTGCAATTCCAACAGGTTTGGATATTTTATTTGCGCTGTTACTTAGGAAGGAAATGATTTTGTGCCACTGAAATCATGTCCCAGTGGATCCTTCTCTATGGCATGCCTTACAGCACACAATGGCAAAGATTGAGATTATTCATATTTTTAATATTGCATTGCTTTGGTGTAGATTGTGTTTATAATACATCTCTTTTAACAAATTCAGCCTGAATGACAATATCTCATAGGTTTCTCTGTGTGTATGTAAATGTGTGTGCACACAACTGTATGTGTATGACTGTATGTTTTAGTGTTTATGTTTGGTACATGGTTTATATTTGTTTATGAATGGATGTGTGTATGTACAGTATATATATGTATCCTTTTGTGTGTATATGAATATGTGTATGTGTGTGCATGTTTATGTTAGCTAACAGATGAAGCTCGGCTGATTTTAACACATTGTAACAGAATTTATTTTGTAGATTTTCAATGTAATTAGATCTATTTCTTAAAGATTGATAACATTTCTTTCGTTTATCAAATAAAATTTGACATATATTTTATTTCCCAAATCACTAAAAGGGAGGTTTGTGTCCTGCCCCTCATCCACTGCTCAGGACTCTTCAAGCTCTTCTGTGTCCTTGTAGCCATTGGTCACTGTACACAGCTGCAAGAACCAATGGGAAGCACATCTCACCTGGAAATCAGTGATGTTGACCTGGAGAGACAAGATTTTCATTGGTTCCTGCAGGAGTGCATGTTGACTAGTGGCTACAGAGACACAAATGAGCATAAAGAGACCAGAAGACCAGATCAGTATTTAAATGGTAACACACTAGCTGAACATCTAGTTCCTCTCTAAAAGGTAAGTTTTTTTTTTAATATGAATTGGAAAAATGCTGTTTTACCTTTAGGTGGGGTTTTCATCAAAGTGCAAATTCAACAGTTGTAGTGGATGTGTGTCTCTTGGCTCAGAGATATGAAAATTGTATCCTTCTTATTTACTAAACAGTGGATTCACTTGGTGAAGAAGAGAATGGTGATGATGGACACTATTAGCTGCGTAGGCAAGTGCAGTCAGACAAATAGTAGTGAACAACTAGTGATGCAAATTCATCCAAGCAAAATGAAGTGGTCATTTCCCATGATTCCTGTGGATCTATATAAATGAGAAAATGTCACTTTAACTGTATCTTAGTTATATTAATGACAAAATACTATTAATAAGCCTGAAGGACATTGTTACCACTTTGTTGCCACTAGTGTCACCGTATTAAAGTTGCCTACAGCATAACAAGTATTATTTACATCCTTTTTTATACAACATATTCTGGTGAATTCAGACCAGCATGCCTAGGTGAATTTGCCACTTTGATGCCCTCCAAGTAGCCAAAGGTCATGTGTTATGTTATGCAAAGAGGTGATTAAGTACACAACCATAGTAATATGTCAATGTGGTCCTGAATTTTCCACCAAAGTGCCAAATGGACACAAATTCACACCTCTATGTGACTATGCAGACTTTGATGAATAACCCCTTAATTGTTCTATTTATTTTTGACCCCCATCCCAAAGACCCCTTCATTTAAAACTCACATGTTGTTTTCTGAGTTATTCCAACCTCCTAAGTAATGAGTTAAGGAAAAATACCTCACTCAAGCAATGTTATTATTGATTTGTGAGATATTATTTGTTATTTGGTGAGAGGTGTTATCTTTCAGATATTAGTACATTGCAGTTTTTTATCTAGTACTTCAAAGAGAAAGTATTTGAAAAGGTCTGAAATTTTGCCTTAATACCTCCTGTTTTTTTAGGTGAGAAGACAATTTACAGGTCTAAAAACCCATTCCTAAAGCAGTTTTATATCATCATAAACATCTCTAACCCCATGCAACCTGATTGTGTCCTGAGAAAAGGTTGTATAAAATTGAAGCTGAAAAAATGTAAATAAACAAAGCCATTAGCAACAAATGAATAACAACCTAATTCCACATGACAATCATCTGAAAAGCATCAAAAAAAGTGCTTTCAGATAACTAGAATTAAAGACAATTAAAAAAGACAATTAACCAACACACAACATGTTCAAAGTCAAACCTGCAAAAAAGTATTTAAAAAGTCACCATTTCAGCATCAATTTATTAAAAGGCCAAAGAAATTTGACCCACAATTATCAAAACTCTAACTATCCAGGGGGTTAGACACTTTACATCACACATCCCCCCTTTACTTCACACATTTCCCTGTATCCCACTGGGAAAAAGGAGTAGGGGAAGGGGTGGAGAACTGATGGACCTCATCATCGCATTCACCAAAACTAGCTACATAAATGAATTTCAGCAATCCCACAGCTTAGTAGGACTGCAGCATGAGACTGAGGTCACTCTAATGATTAGGATTTCTAGACATTTACCACAGGATGAATCCCAGCAATTGGCTCCCTTTGTTACCCTATTACTTTTTACTAGCAATTGTCAATGTACAGACACACTGACAATTTAGTTGAAAAGTATGGCCACACACTGATTTCAACATAACGTGTAGTCTAATAATGATGATGTGTTAAAACTAGGGCATCTTGTAAATAGTGCATAAAAATGAAATTAATACAACCACCAAATACGTTTTGCTATTTTTTTAATGCATAATAGCTATTTTATTGACCTTCACAAAAAAAAATTCTGGGTGGCTTTTATTTGTTTAGAAATGTAAAGCAAAGCATATTTCCATGAAGTCCTTTAGACAAATGCTGTAAATATATGATGAATATGTCATTGTGTTGAGTTTAAATGACAAAATCAGATTTAGAAAATTTGACAAAATCAGCCCTACTACATCTTGAATGTGCAGGTGAACGTCAAATGTGGGAGTGTTCAGGTATATATGGTTTGGAGGATTTTTGTGTGTATGTATTGCATGTGTGCAATTGATGCACTTCTGCATGTTGTATGATGGTGTAGTATGAGAATGTATTTTTATGATTATGTATATATAAGTGTGCATGTGTTGTGTGTATGTCTGTATGTGTGAGTGTGTGCAAAAGCAAAACATTAATAAATAACATAGCAAGAACACTTAGAACCATTTTTGCGTTAGTGAGCTGACTGTGCATCCCAATGGGAGTATGCCCCAGCTGTGAGATAAACATCACATGAATGAAAGCCTTCTGCATTCTGATAAAGACTTTTTATCACTGCTGTATGAAACTGATCTTAAGTCTATAAAACCCATTGGGATTAAATTTCATTACTGCATATTGTCTTCCATGCATTGCAAACACTGTGTTTCTCAAGCCTGAGCCACAGCATCAATTCTTGGACAGAACTTGGCAATTTCATGAGGTGACACCTAGTATAAGTAAACAGTTTAAATAAAATATCACTAATTAATTTTACAGTGTGTGTCTTAATGTAGAGAGTTGCCACATTTTTTAAATTTGATGTAGCCTTTTCCACCACAGTGCTTGACTGAACAAAGGAAGAATAAATCTAGGGAATAACAACATGTTTTTTTAAATATAGTGTAGCATATGAGGACCTCTTCTGGCAGGGCAACAATCAAGAATGACATCAGAAATCATGAACCCACCACCATAGGACTGTAGGCTAGATATGTGTTTAGGTCACTAGACATGGATCTGCTTTAGGTCACATTTTACCTGCTAAAATTTTTACAGTTAGCATTGCAAACAGGCAGATATTTTTCCATGCTCCTGTCTACCCCCGTGGGTTACTAACAGTGAGTCCCTTGCGAGAATCTGTGAACTTGCAAAGTACATTTAAGGTAAATACCAAGGAATGAAGATCTTGTAAACAACATCAATTTATACATCTCTATGACCCTTGTCTGTTTTTTACTGCATATGCCATTTTTTCCCAGCCTTGACTGTAAAGTGGTGAGGCATGTGTAAGCATTTGATTGCAATACATTAGGTTCCAAGGACTACATGTCTACATATGGGTGGGCTGAGGTTACTGGCAACATTATATATTTTACAAATAACAGATTTTCCTCAATACCTATATTGTTTGAAATCCATTGTTTTCATGAGTTATCGTATTGTAGCTTTTACAGCCATAGGTTAGAGTGAGCTTGGTTAACTTTAGGCAACTATTGTTTCCATTCTCAGGACAGAAGCAGATGTATATGCTGAGGAAAGACAGTACAGAGGCAAATCAGATTGCACTAATTTACTCACACAATGAGCCCATTTGGCATTTAAGGAACTTACACAATCTATCTAAAAATGTGCACATGTAGTCAATGGTATTTTAATATTCACATGGTTTTCAGTGTGCATAATATTCTAGGTTTTCTGCAACAACATTCTTAGTTTTAGGTTCATTTCTATTTGTTTATTGTACTATCTGCTTACTTACTGTGGGATATTAACTTGTCTTTACCCATACATCAAATAAAAGAAGAAAAAATTGGAAACCACATAGAAAAAAATGTTGATTGTTATAGGGTAAACAGATGAACAATAATAGTTCCCATGGTACATCAACTACAGTTTGGGTAAATTGTTCATGCCCAGAGTGATCACTAGATCAAGAAGAAAGCTGAAAGAGCTTCCTATTTTATTTAATGTAAAAGCTAGTCTCTTTTTAATGCACTCCAAGCAACAGGTCATCAGGGTTGTCTTTACACTATAGTGGTTACTAATCAAATCAGTCCCCAGAGAAATTTCTATAGTTAGGCCGGTGAAGGCCAGAATAAATTAAGAACTAATTGTAATTCTTGGTCCTTCTCCTCCATGAGTTCATTAAATGATTAATTCAGGAAGAATACACAATCTAAAGCAAAATGTGATAAAACGTGTGCTGTTTAAAGCACAATTTGATAAAAAAAGAACTATATTTGATAAAATGGAAGTATTTAGAGTTACTCATCCTAAGATACATTCCTCATTTATCTAAATTTTGAATAAATCCATATTCTTATTGTATTGTATTAATATGTTGTCAGAACAATTATGTGCACATTATCAGTTTTCTAGTGGTTGTTTGAAGGTTTGCCCTGGACTTTCCATGGAATTGTTCTGTTCCTAAACTAGATCTACATGATCTATTTTCCCAATCATCCTGTCTTTGCTATCTCCATAAAACATATTTCAACTGCAGTGAGTTCAGTAAGTGAACAAGTAGAAAAACAAGTAGGGTAACATGCAATGTCAATGTTACAGAGATGGGAACAGCTGAGTAACATATTGTAAAATAAGTGGAATACTCTAGTAGTCAACTGACCCTAGTTATCAAACCCTCTAGAAACATGATTAAATACCTACTTTTCCTTTGTGTTATGCTGTGATGCAAAGCATTAGCTGCCATTGTCTGTACAGAAAGATACTGGACTATCTGTACTCCCAAATAAATCCACTGGAAAAAGAACATTCTCCAGAAATAATTCCATCAACAAGTTGTTTCTCTTCCCATGTGCTCACAGTTCTTGCCAGTGTCAGTGTAAATCATTGATGCAGAAAGTGAGGGTTCTCCAGGGGAATCACTTGGCTCCAAGGAAGTGGCAGGAAAAGACTTGATTTTATTCTTACATTTCACTGATTTACTTGCCTTGCTAGGGATGACAGGACAGTCAACACAATGCTTTTGAACAAGGCATGTGGGATTCACAATTTTATTTTTTGTAATGCTTCTAGACATCTTGTTTTCCATTGCAGCTAAGGTGACAGTCTGTACTGCGGAAACCTCACTTATGTAATTAACACATCGTTAAATAAGCTTTGATTATATACAGTATATATAAGGTTAAGATAGAATGGTCGTGTGTTAGTCCACAGATGCAAAAAAATGAGTATTGCAATAGCTGGTGATACCTTTTCTATTGGACTAACAGTCATTTTAAGTAGACGAGCTTTCGATTGATCCGTACTTGATAAAGGTAGTACACATCACTCAAAAGCTTATTTATTTAAAACGACTGTTAGTCCAATAAAAAAGGTATCACAAAGTATTGCAATACTCATATATATATATACAGGTAGTCCTCGGGTTATGATGGCCTCGAGTTACGTTGTTTCAGGGTTACGATGCTTTATACGATGCCTTGTTCCGACTTACACAGTTTTGCGACGTAAGTCGAACCATATTGTATGAACGTATGATCCGACTTACATCAAAATTCGGTTTACGATGCCACGTAAGAACGGATTAACGTCGTAAGTCAAGGACTACCTGTATATATATATATATATACATATATGAGGCAATGAGAATAATTGTTTTTTGCTTTGCTCTAGATCAGTGTTTCCCAAACTTATTTTTCCGTGGCCCGGTTATTTTTGTGCTTATCCTTCGTGACCCATTTAGTAAGGGACTTCGATCACGGCACCGCTCATGAATATTCATGAGTCGGCTACTTCATGACGCAACATGCATTGTACGCCTTAAAACTAGTAAGGCTTACTAGTTTTAAGATGTACAATACGTGTTGCGTCATGAAGTAGCCGACTCATGAATATTCATGAGCGGTGCCGTGCGCGAAGTCCATTACTAGTTTTCAGTCATGAAAACCCATACGCGCTCTCGTGACCCGGCATTTTGCTTTCGTGGTCCGGTACCGGGTCGTGACCCACCATTTGGGAAACGCTGCTCTAGATAAACTCTAGGGAAATATATATATATATATATATTTGCACAGTAACTCATAGGGTGATAGGGTGCACTTTATTAGTCCTTCAGTATTTGCAGCAACTTGAAAGGAACTCTGTGGGACTTAACTAAGTAGAAACGTGCTCTGGTTAATGAGGATGGAGTAGCTGGTATCTTTAGAACACTAGATGGTTGGGGAGTTAGTTTAACTTTCCCCTAGCAGGGAGATTTTTCTGCCAACCAGGGAGTATTACTGAGGAATGAGCCTCTGGTATATAATCAAGAACAAGAAGGGGTAAATAACCCTGGAAAGTAGAGTATCTGGAAAAGCCAGATTAGTCTGAAAGAGCCAGAAAAAAGAGGAAAAGAGAACTGAGTAAAGGAGAGGAATCCCTGGGAGGAAGAAAATTGTAAATACACAAGTAAGATTATGTTGCATGCTAATCGCTGTGCCAATTCAGCCTGTAATATATGATTTTAGTTACACATGCATTTTCATCATTAAAATTATATTGGCATGAAACATGTAGTGGAATAAACTTATGCTCTTTGAAGCTATTTGCTCCAGTTTCTCATTTCCATTACCCATTTATTACATTGCTTGAGTTAAGGAAAAATATATCCTACTTGTATGTAGAAACTTAGGTTTCAATAAAAGTGCAGTAATTTTGTACAGTCTTAGCTATCATCGTGATAGATGAATCTTTGTTCTGAATAATACTTTCATATAATAATTAAAATTTAAATTGTCCTTTGAAAACAGCTTTTTCTTGACCTCATCATTTTAAAAAATGGTAAAATACTTGTTTGATTAAAAAAAAAAAATCTGTCTTTAAATGAATATCAATCATGCTTTATTAGGGAAGAACAAAAAATGTAAAAAAATGTGCTTTTAACATAGTAACATATTTTATTAGGTCAAGAAAGGACCAGTCCCTCCAGATCAGCCTATTTCCCTAGAGTTTATCTAGAGAAAAGCAAAAAACAATTATTCTTATCTTAGGAAAGAAATCGCCTAATGACTATAAACATGACAATATAATTCCCTGAATCAAAACAGGTAGTAATTTAAATAATACTATCTTTTGAGGTCCTTACTGGCACTTTTGAGGGCCAATGTCCCTGAAATAATTTTTAAGGTCCTTCCACCCATATCTAACTTTGTCATTTGTGCCAATATGCCCATGAACCTAATCCCCCTCATTCACCAACTTGGCAAGCTTAGTGGGTTCCTGACTAACCTCCCTGCCTTATTATTCTGCACCTCTGTGCTTCCAAACTCATTCTAATTCTCCCAGCGAGTGCTTGCTAAGTCAACAGCAAAATGTTTTCCATGTTATCATTGATGTAAATTGCTTATTTAGATGATCCAGGATCTGTTTTTTTTTAAATGTGTAAAATAATCAAATTTTGCAAAGCAGCAAAGAACCCTCAAATTGCTGACTGAGAACTCAAAATATTGCACAAGATGTATACTGGATAGCTCTGCTAACCATGGAGCTCATTTTTAATGGAGAACCAGTCAGGATAAATACCAATGGGTTTATAAAATGAGAACAAGCGAACAAGTAAATTAATACAAATAACTCTAAATCTCTTGAATCTAATGTCACTGAATCTCAAGTTACACACCTAATACATAACACACTTTAGTTCAAATCACAATAACAAACTCCCACACTTGCATTTTCAGATTGTTTGTTTGTAAAGATTTTTATTTCCAGTTAGATACAGAGGCTGCTACAAATGATTCCTCATATTCTCACCTTTGTGGGTTTTTAAGGCTATTTATCCCAGTCCTAAAAGTTATTTTACTTAAAAGATGTACAGTAAGTTACTTTAATTCCCCTTGATGTGATGATGGCGGAGCTGACATTATCACAAGAGAGGAAGAAACATTCCAATGTTTTTGACAACAGAAACCTTTATCAAGACAGGTTGCTGCACTCGATCATGTGAAATAGCTCTCTGATCTAGCTGATGCAGTGTCAAACATCACTGCTGTTAAAGCCCTAAAATCTAGAGCTATGCTTTTTATATGACACCCAAGGGTACAGCTGACTAATATTCAGTTAGATGGATGTTCCAGGTGTCTGTTGTATTTTGGATCCCAGACCTTACACAACTATGACAAAATATAAAGATAACATTTAATTTAGAAATTAATTTAATAAATACTAATATTCTTTCCACTGTTCTGCTTCTTTTTTTTTTTAGTCCATGTTACCAACGCTATAACACATGATAAGTATGGATCTCACCAGTTGTTTTCCTTGTTTCAGTTTACTGTGTTGCAGAACCATATATCAAACCACTACAAGTATAATAACATTCCATATTCTGGGAAGGTTCTGTATTACTAAACCATTTGCAGCTAGGTTATACATTGGCTAATATACAGTTTATTCTGCAAATAAGTGTTATGTTTTAACAATCATGCAGGATACACAGACATTTACAGATATTATGTGACATATTCATCATCACCTTACTAAACGATGTTATATTATGGCATGCTGTACATGCCTATGGGATGTGCTATTGCAAAATCATATGTGAATTGAAAGGTTTTTAATGACAATTTTACATTTTAGAAGTGAGCTTATCCACTTTCCAGAATCCAGTGATAACATTTAATTTACACATGTGAAAAAAATCTTAGTGTTTGCTCAAGTCTTATCTTATACAGTGATTTGTGATAGGATTGGCATGGTGCAATACAAAGTTGCTTTTTTAGCCCACACCATCTCAGTAGGTTACATGAACTCTGACCATGCTTCATTCAATGCTTTAGATCTACAGAAAGATCCCTTAAGCTTCTTATATGATATCAGCAACAACAGCCCACCTATCACTCCTACATGGGTCATTAGTTGGCTGCCATTCTTCCTAATATAATTATTAGAAAACAAATAACTTGGGGATCTATCCTAGTATTATTACATTTTTTCACTTTGCCCTCCCAGGCCTGTATTTTTTAGACTGAAGCCCACTGCCTCATCATCTGGACTAATTCCTTCCACTTTAAAGGTGTGAAGCTAAAGAGTTTTTTCTCTCATGTTGTACTTCTTATACACATATAGGTGTAATGTATTAATAGGACAATCAGTCATTCAATTAAGTAGGTCCAGTTACTCACAGCAAAAAACCACCGATTGGTCTTATTATTCCAGGTCCTCTATTCCAATGAATGATTGTCTGACTACATTATTAATAGGGTGGGAAGCAGAGATAGAAAACTAAGAAACCAGGGACTGCATCTGAAGAATGTTGAAGAACCCAGCAACTCCCACAGTGTTTATCAGTGCAGTTTTGCAGACCTGGACATTCTGCTGCAAGAATAGCTGAGAGTAATGCAATACAAGTGAGGGCTGGACAACAAGATACAAGGTCAAAAACAGTTAAAGAGCAGCACAATAGAAAACAGAACAAAATAAAGCTTTTACAAGGACTCTAATATCAGCTTGGGTTGGAAATATAGGAGAGGAGGATCTTTATATAGACTGGTAATGAGCTAACAGGCAGCTCCTGTATTCACCCACAAGAGGTAATTAGCCAGCAAGTTCAGCACTAGCCCAGTGGACAGCTATATTTGACTCAAAAATCCCACACCTTGAATAGCACAGTAAACATAGCATCTAAGCATTGAGTAAAAGGCCGCTAGTTTGTCTCCAGACTGCAGACAACAATTAAAATACATGACAATGACAACTGCTAAATATTTTCTGTGGTTTAATAATTTTCAGTGAACAATTGTCCCTGTTGATACATTTTCCTGACAGTTCCCTATCTCTGCCTGGGCATTACTGTTGCAACTTTACTGGATTGTATACATATATATAAATTAAACAGTACGATATTCCTCTACCTAACAAGATTACATGTGTCTAAGAGAACAAAGAGAATGTTTAAGCATAAGGTATAGAAGTGAAATTAATTCTGGAAGTAATGAAAGCATACTGTACATAGTGTAGCTGGTATGTTACTGTTTTTGTTTAACAGGATTGATTACTATGGGATTCACTCTCAGGGGTTATTCACTAAGGTGCGAATTTGACTGTCAAATTCTCAAACAGCGGATTCCCATAGCAAATCCACGACAATTTCCCATTGTAAAGTTGCGTCAATTTTTTAAAGTTAAGATTGTGACAATTTTCCCATAATAAAGTTTCAACTGAGACAATATTCTCAGTATAAAGACACGACTGCAACAGTAGCAGCCTATTGCAACTGTCTTTATCTGGTGAATTCGCACCTTTACGCAACAGATCGGACTTTAGTGAATAAACCCCTTCAGTCTTGTATCCTGCAAATTGTTCACCAAGTATGTTACTAGAATAGCAAATGTTTCTTTACTTAAACACAAAGATTTGGGGCAAGGGTTGGATCTAAACAGAATTAATTCAGTGGATATCTAAAAAGTGATAATAGTCATCAAATCTTACAACATAAACAGCTGTCTGTCAAGGAAGAAAGAGGAAAAGGTGTGGAAAAGGATGAGCAGTCAACGGTGTGATCAAATGAGGAGTAGGTAAATGGTATGTAGTGTTACCGGTCAGAGCCGGCTCTGGCTCTACTGGCGCCCTAGGCGCCCCCCTC
>WMED01000803.1:0-2500 GCA_019650415.1 Pipa parva
GGCCCACCCCATAGTCAATCACCCCCTCCTCTATTATGCTCTGGGGGTGTCTTATCTTGTAAGTGCTCTGCAAATTACATTGCTGAAAATAGTTCCAGACAGACGTTCTGTGATCCTTGAGATTGATGCTGCTTTATAAAAATACTTTGTATCACAGTCACAAAGTAGGAAAAAGAGGTAAATTGGTCAGATTGAAAACTGTCACATTATGTGCAAAATTGCAGTAATTTGTTTACTGCAATGTGGTGAAGTTTTGCTAAGTTCGACAAATACACTGGCATCATTCTTACACACCATTTTGGGGTTATTGACTAAATTCAATAATTGCTTGAAGGACCGCACGATCCCTTTAAAATATGGAAGGTACACAATAGTGCAGTATTACAAGGATCTCAATATTTAGAGAAATAGATAAAATGCAATGACATAAGTAATCCTGTGCAGTCGCTTCTTAAACATAGCCTCTGGTTTCACATGGATTAGTAGCTTGCATGGTGCTGATGGTAAGAAAGCTCACAATAGTGTGTAAAGTTTAATTAATTTAATTAAAAGTAAGTAGAACAACATAAATTTGGAAAAAAAAGTCCAGGCTTAAAAGGCACTAATCGTATGTGCATGTATGTCGTCAATAAAGGAGAACTAAATAATGTACAGCAAATGAACTCTGTATTTCTGTAGAGTTATTCTACGTGATTGCATGCAGTGGCAGCTTCCCACTTTCACTCAGTCATTAGGTAGTGCACTGAGAAATCTGTAAGCAGAAGCCTCTGTGAGATGCAACACACCTCTGTGCTCACCCATCTCCTACAGGAAATTACTAAATGATGCTTTATCCAATAGCATTTATTTCCTTTTACATTATCCCAATATATTATGAGCAAGATGGAAGCAGTGATGTTTAATTAATAAACATAGCAGAGTTTCAGTCAATGAGCAGCAGAACGACTTGTGCTAGGACAGGGATCTCAAACTCAGGCAGGCAAATAGGCCGCACATACAGTGAAATTGAAGTTGATGGGCCGCATTAGATATACTTCTCCCCCTAACAATTCTTTCTTGCACTGCCTGCAAACACTGCTTCCTTACCTTTTTGCAGCCCTTGTGCATGCACACAATGTAAGGGAGCAATCTGAGGGAGAAGCATGCCCACCATTGTATGTCTTGCAGGGGCTCCCCCTACATCACTGATGGGCATTCTACTCCCTCAGACTGCTGTCCCAAGTATGTCTTTAAAATTCCAGTGCCCTGTGGGCATCAGATGACATCCTTGAGGGGTTTCATGCAGCCCTTGTGCCACGTGTTGGAGACCACAGTGCTAGAAGTTTTCTTGTAAATGCAGAAAGGTAATAATGCAGTGTTTTACAGAGTGTTCTACTCTGTAACTATATGCACAGCAAACGTTTTGACAATACTTTTTCTCTTCTTTAATGTAGAAAATGATAATAACAGTGGCACTGTCTCCTTTTAACATATGTGATGAGGATGTTTAGCTTTGATTTTCTTCAATATGCCACCATCTATTCATCTGAAAATGCACAGAAAACACTAGGTGACCATCAGCAAGTGAATACACGATTTAGTTAACATGCACAAACAGTTCGGGAAGCGAATTCATTCACTGATAAATATTCCCCAGAGCTTTTCTGCTTTGTAATCAATGAAATAGACACAGGAACAAATATGTCACATTCAGTTTACCGAAATGTAAACATTTTTCTTATTGCTAAATACACATTACTAAACATTGCACATTTTCTGAGACACAAACATTTCTTTTTCCTTTTAATAAAGTGTATCTCGTCATTTTCATTGTTGATCAAATATCCCATTAATTTAAAGCCAGAAAAATCCAAGAAGCTACCAAACAAATGCAGGGAAGAACAATTTGTATACAGCATTTCATGCCACTGACTTACCTCTAATGACAACCTTCCACATTTATCCGTAAATACATACAAGCGTGCATGCAATTTATATTCAAGAATGATTGCCTTCTACAAAGCTATATATTGTAGTTCTATTGCTTCCAGGCCTCACAAAAGGAAAGCGATTTTTTTTTTATTAATTTGACCCCCATGCAATTTAAATTCCCCCATTCAGAGTAAGAACGGTTAGTGAACAGCCCCATTACAGCTTAATGGACACTGTTAATTCCTAAAGAGTCTTAATTTCAGATTTTTAATCACCCTTTAACTATTCAATTAAATTTCAATAAAATGTTAAGTACTTCTACAAGCCTAGTCGTTTTTTGCTCATAAAATAGTTATCGTAGTAATAGCGATAAGCAATAGTGAGGATGTGAATAAAATGAGAATTACTGGTTACAGTCCTGGCAAGAGATAAATAAAGCCCTGTAAGGCACACTGATACAACTGTCAAATATATAGACAATTAAAATGTATACAAACTGTAGCACTACAATGAAAGCGTCAACAAATTTATTGTTTTACAAACAACCCAGGACAAAGAATTTTCTGGAGTCAGATGTAGCCCAGTTCTT
>WMED01000803.1:7500-27858 GCA_019650415.1 Pipa parva
CTAATTGTCTAGGAATTCATGGTGAATAAATGCAAACTGACGACTAAATACTTGGATGTCATAAAGTTGCAAAATTTGCCACATTGCAGAAGTTGGTCAAGCATCTACCAGTTAGGAAATCATGCATCTAACAGGGCAATTTTCATTTTAATAAATAAACTCATTTATCAGTTTTTACACAATTTCCAGTCTTGTTTCTTGCATGCTTGTCCAATTTTAGCCACTTATTTTGCACCACCTAAAAAAGGTCCAAATCTCCGTACACAGGGAATTCAGGGAACAAATTTCACAAGTGAAGTATGAAACAAATGCTAACAAATACTCAAGAAAAACCCAGAAAGGATACATAAGTGGGCAAAACAGTATTTGTCCCCTATGTACTGTATATAGTCTTATAGTATAATGCTTTATGAAAATTCTAGTAAAATATCTGGTGGACCCGACACCTTGTTATTAGGAAGCTTGCCTATATTTGTGTAAACTAGTATCATAAGATATTTCAGTTTGGAATATTCTGCAACATATTATTTTCTAATTTACATCTCTCTGAATGCCTAAACCTGAATAGAACCTTGGAATTTGAAACAGAAATATTTATTTAGATAACTAAACATTAAAACAATAAACAATAAATAACAATAACAATAAACAAAGTAAATTTAAAGTTCTGAATAATTTCAAGGAGGACACATTATTCACTAGTCTGATCATTTTACATATATACATATTTTTTTTTTCAGGCTATAATTTGTTGCTTGAAATGCTTATCAAATGCATGTTAGTATTATATTTTCCTACACAACCATACATGGAAGGAGAAATGCCATATCATTATTGACAAGGGTATTAATCACTCAGACAAAACAGGTTTATACAATATTTACCAAGTTCTAGTAACTATAAAAATACAGAAGTATGAATGAAGAACCTATCTGCAACCTAGCAGGTAAGCTTTGGTTGTTGTGGGTTAGTAGAAGTAGACAAAATATGTGCATGTTACTACTTACTCCCTATCATGTACAGTGGGAACAAACACATTGAAAAGAATTATAGTTTCTCTATTTTTATATAAAACACAGAAATGCTGCTACAATGTGTACAAACTGATTATCTTTGTCACTCAAATATTTCAAAATTATTTATAGGAACATATATTTGACACATGATCTAAGCTAAAAACACCTGGCTTTTAACTATTTAGGAAACTGCAAACTCTTCCTAAAAAAAACCCCCAAAAAAACACAGAAGACAGAACAGAGGCAAAGGAAAGCTCAAACTTTTACTCGAACAATGAATGTCACATTCATGAACTCTTCAATTGATTTGCCACAATTTTTAAAGCCACTTTGAAGCAGGTAATATGACCTGCTGAGCACATTTCAGTCATGAAATTATAGTAAGTGACTGAAAGCTGGATTCAGCACTTGCCAATTAAAACCTGTACAGAGCACCACTGGACCTTAGAATGACCTTGCAAGAGGACAATTTAATGTAGTTGTGACTAACTGGGAATATGTATGTATGTTAGTCGTACTTACTCTTCATATTCACAAAACATCCATCAGTATACAGCATGAAACACATATGGAAGGATGTCAGAAAAACATTTTTCATAATTGTTGATTTTGTAGTTTAAAGACCTGAATAAATGTCTCTCTAGAGTCTAGAAAATATGCACAGAGAATACAACTTGTGCACATGTCTACACTTTATATACTATATTTTATGCATTACACAGAAGTGGTATTATATCAGAATTCTGCTTCTGCACTTGCTCTGCTTGCCGAATTTCAAGAGGAAGGAGAAAGTGAAGAGGATCAAAGCCTGAAGGGAGAGGAAACAAAGGGCAGTGTTGAGACAAGCAGGAGGCAGCCCTAGAACAAAGAAGCACGTCATTATTTCATCATCCCCTTTCATATTCACCCCTAAGAAAACAAGCATTTAGTTCTCCAGTAATACAAGTTTTAATGGAGTTTTTAAGCAAAAAAATGCTCAATATATAATCAATATTTGGGATTTTTTTTATTCTCTCATTGTCTAGCTATTTAAAAAAACACTTTTTTAACCTCTCTGGCACTGGCTTCCAGATCGCTCAAACTCCCATTTTACATTAACAGGGAAAGTTTTCTTTTAAAATCAGCCAGTGTGTCAGTAAAGTTCCACTAGAACCAAACTTAGCTCCACAGGACCAAACGTTAAAGGAAATCATTTGCTGGGCCGTACATTGGTTTAGACAGGAGGGTTTGGACTTCTTCTGTAACAGCTGTGCTGGGAATCTAGGAGGTGAGAACATGGAAGTGCACAATAAAATGCTATGAAGTACATTTACGAAATGCTTGCCACATGCAATGTAAGCCTGGATGTTTTAAAAAGTTCCCATTCTGCTTTCCATTAAGAAGCCTCAGTTACGGAAACAAATACTAAATGGTTCATATGGACCATACAAGAAATTTTAGTTAAACGCTGTGCATTGAGAATAAAGAGAAAAACGAGCAAATGTGAAAAATTATTTTACTGAATTAAATTACTATTGGATTGTATATAATGTAAGACATCCCAAAAAGAAACTCAAGTTGCTCAACTGTATAATAGTATGGGATAAAACCTATTTATTGCAGAGTGGTAAAAACTCGCACAAAGTTTCGGGTGGCAGGGATGAAGGAGGGGTGGTAACCACCCAAAATGTAATGTGAGTTTTTACTACTCTGCAATAAATGGGATTTATCCCACAGTAATATACAGTTGAGCAGCTTGAGTTTTTTTGGATTTGAATTGGAATTGTGCTAGAGACCTGCTCAGGCTTGCTCCTGCAGACATATCTTTTGTCCATAAGTTGCTGTGAGTATTTTTGTTTGATATAGAATTTAGCCAACCACAACAGATACTATACATATTTAAAGGACCAGTAACACTAAAAAAAAAAATCAAAATTCCCATTTGGATTGACATGGCAGTTTTTCAAATACAGCTCTTGTAAAAGCTGAATTTATAAATGTTATTGCTTTCTGTCTGTTCTTATCTTTACTGAGAGAAGTCATGTTGGTAAATAGACCTCCACAATTTAGAATTCTTGGAAGCACATACTAGTAAAGTAGTAACTATAAATGTATTTTGAGGCATTTTCAGTTTTTGGCATTAATGTTCTATTACAAGGGGCTGAAAGTCAAAAACAATATTTTGAAATATTTATGGTGAAACATTTTTCTAGGATGTTACTATTTCTTTCCATTGTCCTGCTATTACCTAAATCAGCAGTCCCCAACCTTTGCTGGATCGGTTGAGGATTTCTATTAGACGGCCTACAGTCTTTCCTTTAACCTCGTGCTGCTGACACTTTATCATCTTTAGATTGGACTCATAAATATGGGCGAAATTTATTAAAGTCGGAAAGACCGCTTTGGGTATTTCCGACTTTACAGAGAGAAATCTCATTTTGTTCTCTCGAGATTTCATTCGAGAGATTTGATCTCGAGTTTTCAAATTTTTTTCCCATGGAAAAGTTAGTCATGCTTTACGTTACTGCATACTTTACATTAGTTGCATGGCTACCTTTCCATGGAAAATACAGAAAGTCAGGGATTGCGAAACTTGATCTTGTTATCTCGAACACAATCTCGCTAGAATAAAACGAGATTTCACTCGGTAAAGTCAGAAAAGACCCAGAGTGGTCTTTCTGACTTTTATAAATTATGTCCAAAAAACAGTACTCCTGCCCAACCAGCCTAAGAGTACAGGCTTTCTTCCTAGTGCTCAAATTTATTTCTAATGCAGCTTTGCATATCATGGGGATTTTTAACCCGTCACATATTTATTGCCTCCTTCCTTCTGTGCCAACGTCTTTCTAACCACTCCGCATACACACCTCAAACAACATCTTTCTTAACTGAAAAAAAAATCTCCAATGAAAATCTGCCTCAACTGCAATTCCCCCACGTCCCTGGAATTTATGAGACAAAACAGAGCAAGTATGCAATATAAAATATTTAGCAATTTAGTCTTACTGCAATTGTCAGGGTTACAGTTTTACAAAAATAAATTGTTAGCAGTAATAAAACACACACCTCTGCCATTTCTTTCCTTACAAGACAAGGGCAACATCTGTAAAAACTGATTAACAAACAAAATTCTATAATATATTCTAGTATTAGAAAAACTGTTAAAAGAGTTGGCAGGATTTAACGCAACAATCCGAAAGTCAAACAATGAGCCAGAATATACAAATTTTGCATAATTTGAGACATTTGTGAAAACATTTGTAAACTTCAGTGCTACTTGAGTTTTAGAATTCCTTTTTTCCAACAAGATAATAAAATGGATTTTATACATTTCTTTTTTCAGCATTGACTTTTAAAGCATGATGCTCATTTTTCCTTGCCAAGTCAGGTTTTTATGGGCCAAGACAAATATTAATGTGAAAGCTGTTCCTTGGATACAACAATTACTAAGGTTTTTTTAACCTTGACAAGTAGTGTAGACAAATAATAAACTTTAACTGCACGGAAACATACTTGTCCCCAAAACAACAAATCTTACAGTTAACAGAATATGCTAAAATACTATCAATTTCCAGTGCCATTAAAGGACAGCTATAAGTTCACAGGCTGGCATATTAAAATACTAGCTAAATTAGCAACACTGAAATGAGGTGCTATGACAGCAGGAAGTTATGCCTGCCTCCTTTCTTTGCATAATGTGTTGTCTCAAAGACCACCTGAGCGTGTATTCGTGTGTGAGCCTCTTACTGTCATTTGAACATCAGCATCAGATCAGAGGGCGGTGAAATGTGTGAATAGCAGGAATACAAAGAATATTCCTAAAATCGATGTAGTGGATAAGGTTTCTATAAATGATCAGTAATCAAAAAAAGTTGTCAAAAAAAGTCTCACAAATAATGAATGTAAAATTGTTTCCAAGTCATACCCAAGTGTGTATTTAATGAGAGAGAAGGAGTTTTATTTCAGAAGCCCTTTCAAACATGCAAGGGTAGTTTATTCTGAATGTGTTTAATAAAGCAGTTGAGACACAGGGTTAGAGAAAAGTTTGAGGTAGATAAATATGTAAAGCTACTGTTGATCTGCTATTTCCTTGGCAACTGCCACAAAGCCATTAGGGTCTTTTATTCTTTATTGAAAGATGAACCATTCACATCAGTCCTTGCTTTGCCCGTTGGAATGGTTTTGGACTGTAGAAAGAAAGCAGATTGCCCAGAGTTAACCGTTCAGGTCTATAAAAGACCATTATGATTGTTCTGATGCCTGGATGGAATTACAACCACAACCCAAACTTATCATGGATAACAATGAGTCACTGTGCTGCCTGCTATTTAAACACTTTATTGATGTTAATATAATGACGTAATCAATTCTTTTTATTTTAATTAGTTATTGTTAAATAGACATAATTCTTACTACTCCCAAGAAAAATAAATAAATATGGTTGATATAGGGGACAAATTAGTGTACATGGGCCAACGAACTACTGCTCGAACCACCAATTTAATTTGCACAGAAATGCCAAGGTGACAGCTTGCAGAAATTTGCAAAAACATTTAGTTTTTAACTAACGAAGCAATGTCTTTATTATTATAGATATTTTTCTGTTAAGCTTCATTAATGTTCTACCACACAAAGAGAGTTATGTCCACTAGAGAAATTAGTTAATTGCTTTCACTGGGACATACTCAAAATACCTACAGTATTATTGTGTGCCTGTCAAAAATACTAAAACTCAAACTTCTACTTTACTTGACTGACCAATGTAAAGGAATCCAAACTTTTTAATATATATAATAAGTGTGTTATGGATAATCTTTTAAATCAGAATCTCCAAGGTGAACAACTCTTTTTCATTGTTTTTGAGTCATATTGACCCCCATCCCACCCCAACCCAGGAAATTTGTTAGCATGTTTGAGAATAGTCATACATATCCACCTCCAACGAATTCATGCAAGACAAAATACAAACATATTTTATGGTAGACATAAACTACCATCACATTTATAAGAATTTACTTGGCATTAGAATATTAAATTAGGAGTGGAAAATAGGGATTTGCCACTGGTTAAGATAAAAATTTGGCATACTGTCAGAAGAAAAGGATAGTTGGTATATGACAAATTCACATGGCTGGAAATTTAGAGAGCTTTGGACTAGACTGTAGGTCCATCATCCTACCACCATCTCATACTTCTAAAGCCTAGGCATACCTGATAGCATTCAACAATGCAGTTGAAGGCTGATCAAGAAAGTTTACTATTCCATACTCCTAGATTAGCCCTAACATTTCACTTTTATTAGGATTCAGGGACTTTCCCCACTGATTCTATTTCTAATTTAATGTTTTAGTGATTATACTTAAAAGTATGTGTATAAATATCTATATAGAGTATGACAATTCTACAATCATTTAAGATAATCAACATGTACATAAGATATTTCTTCAAATTATACTTGTGTCCTTCTTTTCATATTTAAATTTCTCCATTTCAGTGACCTTCACTACATATTTCTTTGCTTGCCCATATACTCTTAGAAATTTACTAACGTCAAATTATTTTTTCTTTACTTTTTCACCTTAAAATTATTTTTCACCTAAAAATTGTGCAAAATAAGGGTGAAAAAATGGCAAAAAAGGGCGAAAAGTTTTGCTCAATTTTCAAGCAAAAAAGATGGAAAAATTTTATTCGTCTTTAGTAAATTTCGCCCTAGCTAGGGTGAAATTTATTAAACTCTGAAAAGACCATTTTCGCTTTTCTGAGTTAAATTGGGCAAATACTCGTAAGTTTCTTGCGTTAAGTATCGTGAGATTTGTTGAGATCGATTACTTAACGAGAGAAACTTTTTCCATTGAATATTTCCATGGAAAGGTAGCCATACTACAATAATATAAGGTATAGCTACCCTTTCCGTGGATATATTCAATGGAAAAAGTTTCTCCCGGTAAGTAATCGATCGCAACAAATCTCACGATACTTACTGCGAGAAACTTCCGGGTTTTTACCCAATTATTAAACTCAGAAAAGAGAAAACGAGCTTTTCCGAGTTTAATAAATTTTGCCCATTTAGACATGTATTTACATGATCATTTGCTTCACTTGTACTATGTTAAGCACTTTTCCTATGTCTTTAATAATTGTATTGTAATAATTGTATTGTTGAATTGTACACTGTTATGAAACTAAAAAAAATAAAGATAATATAAAATGTATAGTTATTGTCTAGTAAAACAAAAACTGTGCAGTTTAAAAAAAAATAAATAAAAATTATCTACAAAGTTGTGGTAAGTGTTTATATACCCCTCCCTGCATTTACATATTAATTTTGAAAACTGTGCAAAGGAAATTATCCTTTTAAAAATGTTTTTCATAGCCTCTCTATAGTTGACTCAGGACATATTTATAACAGAAATATATAGTCCCATAGCTTGCATCAGGCTACATTGCTATATTTTCAATAGCATTGTAGCCTGGTGAGCTTATCAGCTCAGTACTTGAGATAAAAATTGTTCAGTGGCAGAAAATTGCACATTGAAATGACAATTGTATGAAAGATGCCTATTTTTTTTTTTTAATTACAAAACTGTGGTACAGTGACGTTTATAGATGTGCCAGAAATAAAATAGGATCATTAGAAAAATTTGAAGATTTGTTGATGATAATATCCCTTTAAGTGACCTATTCCTATTCTCTGGCCACTAATGTATGTTGCAAGCAGGAGGCAGCCCCTATGAGGAAGAAATTCTGGCAAAGTTTTCTCTTCACAGATGATGCACAGCTTAAGCTATAATGAGTTTTTGGGTTACAAATGCTGAACGCATTAATATTCCTTGATGATAATTATCACAGTATAAGCACCTTTCCCAATGTGAATAGCATAAAGCAACTGAAGCAGTATTTTCACTGGATCTGAAACAAAGTGTAAAATGGGATTTTCGCCTGCTCCCTGTACTCCTTTGCGCCACCTTCCCAACTTAAAATCAATGAAATCAAGTGTGGCATTCCAAATGCAATTTTTTTTTTTTTTTTTATAATTCAGATAGTAGCTTACAAACAAACAACTACAGAAATATATAGTATTTACATAGAGCAGATATTTATATTAAATGCAATTGGTAATAGGTTGTAGATATTTGTTTGATTTTCATTTTATATGGTACTGAATTATTTAACATTTGGTTCCAAACATTTATATCTAAATAAGTCTCTTTTTGCTATGATCTGTTAACTTAATAACCAAGTAGTGGATTTTAAGTACAATTTAGAAGAGAAATACAATATTAGGCCTGTATAAGATAAAGATAAAAAAAAAACCCCAAAAACACACCAGTATTCATCTACATATAGACATATAAAACCTCCAAATAGGCTGTCCAAGGCCAGTAAACATTAGGTTTTTAAAAGCAAAAAGCGCAACAGAATTAAAAATGAATAAAAAAAACTACTTAAAAAATATTAGTTTACAACGTTCTAAACTTATTTATATAATTTACTAAAATGTAATTAAAATAAGTTATTAGTAATGCCCAATTAATTTTACTTCATCAGTCCAACAAACTGTGGAGAAAAGGTAAAATAGATACTTTACTCAAGAGTGGTCAATTGCAGTTTATATTTGATGGATTAAATATTTCATCATAAAACAGCTACTTTATCATTTCAGGCAAAAGGTACAATCAACTCTTAAAGTAAACATTGTGACCTAGTAAAATGATTATGCCTTCTGTTTTTCAGGGATCCTCGGATATAATTGGTCATTCCACCTTCACAAGTTTGAGAATTCCTAGATAAATCACACTCTAGTAAATATTTGCCAATATTGTATTGGTTACATAATGTAGTGTTAGTATCCTATAATGCAATTAACTAGCACCAAGGTGTGTTTTTATTATTGGTGTATGTACCTCCACTACTTTTTGGTGAGATATCATATTTAGCTGTATTAGTTACCATAGCTATTCAATAACATTCATTCAGACTTAGATGGTTATTGGCTAAAGTCTGAATTGTTGTGTAAAGGTGTGGATTCACCATCTAAAGACAGTTGCAATAGGCTGCTACTGTCTCAGTCATGACTTTACAATGGAAATATGGTCACAGTCGGAACTTTAAAATTGTCGCAGTTGCGGATTTGCTGTGGGAATCCACTATTTGAGAATTTGACAGTTGAACTCTCACTTTAGTCAATAACCCCCATTAATTTGTTATTCTTTTGGTAATATTCACTCTGCATCAGCTATTTTTTCATTAAAACAAATGTAATTTAGACAAATCTGATTTCTAAAGAATAATTATCTTAATAAAGCAGACTTCTGGCTAACATATCTTTAGGAATTCTATTTTAAAAGATGGGCACCGAGTTCTCAAGGTGTATACATGGACAAAATTGTTGGCATCCCTTGAATCATAGCTCTGTCTAAAATAACCATTTAAAATCTACTAATTGATTCCAGAACTTCATCTAGTGCCACCTGTAAAGCTCTCTATTCTCTTGATTATCTAAAATGCCCTAAATGGTACACAGAGATGTACAAAACTTGTATTTCCCCCAAGCCCTGAACTAAGAACATATTTCATTACTTTACAGGTTATAAGCATTTCATTCAGATTTATTTCACAGAGCAGTTTGCAACGACGACTTTAAATGTTTGAATCCTGAAAATTTGCACTCAAGATCTGGGGGAAAAAAAAGTTTTATTTTCTGTCCACCTTAAACACAATGCAACTTTTTAACAAACAACTTTAATTAAAAAAAAAAAAAAGTATTCACCCCTTTTCTGTGTTCCACTTCACTTTTGCTACTGTACAGTTTCACACGCAGCTTGATCTTTTAACAGGCAGACAGTCCTACCCACCCAATCCCCCTCATGTTTCAGTGGCTCAAGGGTACTGATTATACAATATCAAGGGCAGACAGATCCATTCTACTGAATAGGTGCTCTGTAGTACATAGAAGAGAAGCAGATCAGATGTGTTGGCTGTTTGTCAGGAACAGAAGAGGTCAACAGACTCTATACTAAAAAACCTTCTCTAAGCTCTGTAAACTTAAAGTCAAATGCTTGGTGAGGTAGAGTGGACTTACAATAAAATCTCAAGCACAAAAAGGCCTTGTTTAGGCAGTTAAAACTAAGAGACAGGTGGAATAATGTATTATTTATGTTAGAGTAATTGCTTGAAAAAAATATTTATAAGTAGAAAACTTTCAAAAAGACTTAAACAGTTTAGTCACCAACAGTTATTTGCCTGTCCATTTCCCCTGATAAATGAATACTTTTTGATTTTATATATATATATATATATATATATATATATACATACACATACATACACATACATACACACATTATTTATCATGCTTTTCAATTTACAGCTGGTTTAGTTTGGAATTTCAACCCAGGGTTTTAACTGAAAGACTTTAAAGTTCTTAATAGCCAAAAAGATTCTTGCAGTTGTGCAGTAACATAGTTACTACCCACCTACTTTTTTCTCATTTTATTTTATTTTTCAGAATTCTCAAGCTCAAGGATCAAGTCAAAGTCACAAAATTCCAAACTCATCAGCTATAGAAGAAGTAGTTGAGAGAGGAGGAACTTCTGAGTATAAAATCAAAACCACTGAGAATAAGCGAATGCAATTATTATAGTACAAATCATTGTTTATATAGTGCCAATTACAGTGTTAAATAACTGTTGTCAGCTAGATTGTTCCTTTAAGTAGTTAAGAAAAAAAAAGTTTATATATTTCTGAATAAAAGTGTAAAACAAAACAAACCATATTATTCTTCTTTACTAAACAATGTCTATCAGTCAAAATTAATGTACTTTCATTATTTTGAATTAACTTCCCCTAAGTACAATTAGAAGCATATTTATTAATTGTCCCATAGATAGGAGAGTTGTTGAGAATTTATAAATTCTCCAATTTCAGATATTCAGCGATGATTTTTATTTTCTGCAAATATGGAGAATTGTCTCATAGTTGTCAACACTACACTATCCATGTATTTATGTAGACCATTGTGTCTAATTACCACAAATTTCTATATTCATCATGTGTCGAAGTGGTACTGTCTCCTTTAAAAACTTCAACTGTGATGAATTTGCTGCAACACACTACTGCAACTATTCAGCTGACTATGTTTGAAAAGTACTTTGTAACATTTTGCTTCATTGCAGCCACAACAAGCTAAATTTAAAATATGTCCACACTATGGGCAAGTTAATGCAATTTTTTTAAAATATTAATTTTTCCATGAACATTCATTGATAAATATACCACCAAATCTATAAATATGTGGGGTTTTTTTCAATTTGATTTCATATTTCCAACCATTTATCTACTAGGTTACATGTGCATACACATTTTGAATAGTTTATATAAAGAGAGTCATATAGTTCTATGTTGTAGAACAATCTGTCTATAAAACAAAGCATGTATTTGCTATATTATTTATATTATTGTGCATTTATGGGAATAATTACTTGCCCAGCATGTTTTGCTTTAGATCTTTTATAATAGCTAAATTAAGGGTATTTAATTATTATAATAATTATAATTAGAGTGAAACATTGCAAATGCTAAAACTAAGAAATTACAGCTGCAATAAAAGAATTAAATAGGAAAATAGCTGTAGAGAACACTTAAAGAGTAACAAAGCCCCAGGAGAAGACATATCTACAAAGGGTTGAGATACCAGTTTGCGAACAAACACTGGGATCATCTGTAGCTAAAAATAATAAACTTAAAAAACAAATTTCAATCTGTCAGACTGTGAGTCATTACTAAATAACTATATACAGTAAAATTAAATGAAAACAGAATACAGCCAAGCAGATAATGTGTGGTTGGGTGATGGTTATAACTGGAGTTCTCAACTACTTAACTCCACATTTTCAAGGTATCAACACAAAACACTAAATTAAATAGAATCCTTTAGCATCACTAACCAACATATTAACCGCCCCTCTGTTTATGTGAGATATAACAACCTATTTTGTTTAAAAAAAAAAAAGATACTGAACTTTGAAAAATGTTGCTAATTTTGGTCTTGATGCATACTGCTTGCTTCAGAAAAGGGGAACTAAAAAGTCTGAAAAAGACTTGGGTTAGACATAATATAACTTATGCATAGGGTTTATTGTACAAGCTTTTAAGTTCACCAGTTTAAGAACGGAAGGCTGATGTAATGTTTTTCCCTGGAGCTAGATATATCTTTATAATCTTGAAAAGGCTTTTGCTTTGAATCAGTGGCACTGCACACACTCAGTTTGTACCTCTTAGAGCCTGGGGCAAAACTACAGTCATAACTGGCAAATAAATCCAATGTTGCCCAGATCACCAAGATATTATACAACATGGACATTATTTCATAATCAGTTTTATCTGAATTGTTCCTTCTATCTGCAATTTAGGGCCTTATTAATCAAAAAAAGAACTCTCCGGGTACTGCAACGTTCCATCCCTACAAGCCGCTGAGCTCCAACAAGTTTGAAACTCCTTTTTCACTAAACTAGCTTTGAGGTCTATTTCAGTGTAGCCAGGGATAGTGAACATGTTTAAGTGAAGTAATGTCATTTTCCTACAACTCCCATGGATCTGTTTAAAGGAGACAATGTCTCTCTGTTTATTTCTTATATTAATGTCAAAATACTATAAACAGGCAGGATTGATTATAAGAAAAGACACTGTCACATGTTAATGACCACATTTGTCAAACAGGAGATATTGGGAGAAATTTACTGTTATCGAAAACTATTTTTTTTACTTTTTCGCTCATTTTTCGGGGCAAAAAGTTAAAAAAATTACTTTAGTAAACTCCATCCATTGAGTCCTTTATATTTGGGTTGTATAGGCTATAATGTAGCAATTCTATAGCAAAGTATATTTTATATATTGCAAAGTTTGTGTGTTTTGCTTATATGATATTGTTTATGGCAATATTGGTTCTAAGGATGTTATAGCATGGACAGTGGGCTTCAGTGTGCATAAGGATATTATCACCATAAAAAAACCTTTCATGTTGTTTATGCATTAAATCAGCATGAACATTTACAAAAGAGTAAATTAGCACTGACTGATTCAATAAAAGTTATTGTACCTTATATGCTTAAACAACAGATGGTTTCCCTGCTCCTTAACCAACACAGCAGTCCATCTCACTTTATGAATAAGACAAAGGCTCTCTACAGCAGAGAGTTCTAACCCTGTAGCATGCTGCAGGCTATAAACAAACTATGGTTTTCATCAGAGTGGCCTGGTGAGCAAATCAGCACAATTTTTGAGATAAGAGATTACCGCAAATTTAGAAAAATGGGTATTTTTATATAGTAATTTTACATATATTTAGAAAAAAAAACAGTACACTGATGTTTCTGGATGTGTAAGAATAAAATATTTTTAAAATGAAGATTTTTGTATTAAAGGAGTGAAAAGTGATGAATTCCTTGAAGGAAATAAAGTTGAATATATGAGAGAGAGAGAGAGAGAGAGAAAGAGAGAGAGAAAAGAGTGTGTGTCTTGGGAGGGTGGTGCCAACACTTCCCCTACATATCTATCACAGCAGCTCCTCCTGTGCTGGGAGAAGGCAACCTCCCAAGGTCAGCCATAATAGAAAGAATGTTTGGCAATACCATCCACATCAAACTGCCCTACACTTTTGAGTGAATGCATGTGATGTCATGAACACCAATGCCATTAAAGGGCTGATTACTTTTTGCCTTGTGGAGCACAGTTAGAGGACTCTTGCACTTATTGTGGCTCCCATGCCTCTCAATGGTGCTGGAAAGACTTATCAATCTGACTGGTTGAAGACTTTAACCACATGAGAGACGTAGGGGCTTATTAACCAGTATATTTACCTGCAAATGCATTTTCAACCAATAAATATTAACTGGATGCCAACTGCATGTATTTGACATCTCAGCTACATAAAGATAACAATTGATTAATTTTGACCTGTAATATTTTCACTCTGGTTAAAATAGAATATTGCAAATATTAATACAATAATCATATGTAAGCAAATTTTGCACAGCAGTTTAAATTGTGTTTGTCCTTTTTAATTTATTTGTGTATGCGATTGTGGAGGTAATAAAATTCTGTAAGTAGGCTGCCATCAGAAATCACAGGCGGCCAAACATAACTGAAAGACACCCCATTTACACTGTAATTGGCCCAGTTAAGTAGGTCAGAGCCAAGCAAGTCATCAGTTTAACTGAACCATACTAAAAAGCCTACATTTGACTGTCTAGCTGGACCACTTTAGGCAGGGTATGTTTTAGGCAAGCTGGGGTTCTGGGCAAAGCTAAAATAAGGGACCGAGCACTGCCTCTATAATCTCCCATGCCCCCTAACTTACAGGGGACCCCCCAGCAGTGCTTGAGCAGTGGGGCACTACTGCATACATACTTACTAGATCTCCTCCTGCACTAATGATCAAGATCTGAATTAAGAGCTGCCTCACGATGATCTTATCACGATCATCAGCATAAGTAAGTATGCAGTAGTGCTCCTCTGCTTGATTGCTGCTGGGGCCTCCCTTGAAGTCTGGTGCTCTGGGCAATTGCCCACTTTGCCCTCCCTCCCCCCCAACTCCAATGCTGGACCTGATTCTAGTTTGTTAAGCTGGCTGGAACTCCACAGCATTTATCCAATTTATTACGTTTATTTTTTCTTAAATAAATATGTTGCAAAATATAAATTTGAGGTTTGCAACCAAAGTATGCAATAAAGAAACAAAAGCATAAAGTAAAAACCGGCATTAGAAGTAGATTTTGCAAATGACATGGCATTATTTTTTAATTAATTTTTCCATTAAAATAAAAAAAATCTTAATGGGATTTATCCCATGGTGCAGCAACTGCTATTAAAGACCAATAACACCAAAATAGCAGATGTGAAAAAAATAAAAAAGTAAATAAATTTCAGTTTAACATTTGAGTGAGGGATATAGAACGTCTAACATTTAACAAAATGCTAGGATATGATTTAATAGCAATCATACTGAAATCAAAATATTTTAACCAAATGTTTTTTTGTTTTTGTTTTTTTAATTTTTAGAAATGTCTGTATATGCAATAGCTAAAAAGTTCATGGACTAGTAAAAATTACTTTGTATACAAGGGAAAAATTTTTGGAAGATAGTAAAGGTTATTACTTTTTAAGGGGGATATTCCTGGGAGAATTAAAAGGCAAGTTATTGCAGCAAAATGTATGATGGTCATGTACAAAAATTGTTCCTGAATACTGTATTGTTCCACTGTAACAAGGAATGAGGAGCAGCTGCTAACAAAAAATTAATTACTCATACAAAATGCTTATTAGAAGCACCCAATTTATATTATACACGCCACTCCGCCTAGAATATCCGCACTCTTATGTTAACATGTCACTTTGATATCATTTGAAAGAAGACCAAGATGATCATGCTCTTGTTTTTGCTGTAATTTGTTGACTTTCATTCCTGTAAATCCTATAAAGCACTTTGAGCTAATGAACTAATATATGCAAACAAGTAGTCCTTTTATAAATAATTTTGCCACAGAAACAGACAAACATTTCAATGGCTCTTCATTAGCAAACAAATCTACAAGTGATATTTTAATGCATGACTTTATTCCAGCTCTGTGGGGATTGTTGCAGAGTGTGATGTACAGTACTGAGAAAAGAATCACCAGCCACAATGTCCCAAGGCTCTCTCCATTCAGGACTATGCTGCTTCTGCTTAAAGAGTGCATTTAATTGACTGATAGACAGTAGAGTCTTTGTTCACAGAAGACAGCAAAGTAATGGCAGCTTGAAAATCATACCATATACAGGGCCTCTTGAGACTGGTAAGAGGGTGATGTGTCTAGAATAAATAAATAATCTAATTATTAAGCTACTTCCTGTCAAGTTAACTCCAATTTGTTGGCTTTTGAACACAACAAAACAAAAGCATTTTTCCTCATTATGCCTTTCTTTTTATACTACTGGTAATCGTAGGCAGATTAAAGGACGCTTGATTGTATTTTTTTTTTCTAGCAAGGATCTGAAAAGCAGCTAACAAAAAAAAAAAAAAGAAAAGAAAAAAATGTTTGGGTTAGATGAAATTTCATGCCTGTCTCCCTTCCAACTTCCTAACAGCCCACATTGCTGCACCATACAGTGATGCCAGCTGTACTGCAAATGTGTACCTCTCCAACTGGGGCCTACCAGGCCACAGGCTTCATCCTGAGAGCTGTAAGATACCTTGCAATCTTGGCAGGTGTCTACTGCTGTCATAGGCATAATTTTAAAGGTGACCTAAGAAACCCCATCAGCAGACCAAATGCAACAATATGAACAGCTGAAGCTCGACACCCACTGTCCATATTGACTTAAATTCTTTTGATTATTCTGCAGATAAAAAGAAAAAAAAATATTTCGTTTCAGTGATTTTTCTCTGCATCTTTGTTTTTTTTTATGCTCTAACACAGAACCCAATTGTTTCCACTGTAACAGACATTTTTAATCAATTAGGAATATTTCTGGTCAGAATTTCTTCATTATAATAAAGTTTGTAAACAGAACAATAAAATTCTGCACAAGATGGGCAAACCATATGCTTTGGATTTAGGAGTGGATGTTGAAATAACAGCAAAATGCAAGGGGAAATGATCACTTTTAACAGTGCTCTTACATTTGTATTGTTTTCCATTTTATATAGTTTTTACTTCCCTTACCAACATTCCCCAACCAATCAAACAATATGTGTAATGATGCATCAGGGTTCATTAGTATATGATCAAGGATCCAATACATGGGCCATGAGATACTAGCAGTTCTATAAAATGGCACTATGGCCCAAAGGTACTAATTTGCTGCTTCATCCAACCCAGTTATATTTACGGTATATTAGTTCATTTTTAAGAAACTTTGAGTGGGTGCCTCTGGATAAATATATCCATTTATTAGGATGAAATACTCTATTAAGCAGTTTAAGTTACTGCAAGACTGAGGAAGGGTTAAACTCCACAATCCAATGTATAACAAAGTTATTGTTAGTATAACAGAGCGATGAATGACAAATGATTCTAGTATAGCTTGTTGGTATGTGTTCATTTAAGATCTCAATGTTAAAAATATGGTGGGGTGTAAAACAGCAGGAAATATAACAATGTCAGAAATTACAGCCAAAACTTGGTAGTAGTGTTTAATTATAGCACATCCCCAGTTCATGTGAAGGAACTGTCCAGTTCAACAAGTATGTCTGTCTGGTTCCTGTCTATGCAACGGTATTCCTAGTTCATGTTCTCACATGGCGTTTTCCTAGATTTTTAAGTGTACAGTGGCCTTTACGCCAAATCTGAGCCCTACCAACAGCCCCCTTCTTTACTACAGGTGCAGTACGCCTTGGTGAATTTGCCACTTCGACCAACTCCAGCACTTGGTAAATAACCAAACTGCACGTGCACAAGTATGCAACTGTAGTAAGCTGAAAAATTAGTCAATAATTCACCATATGGAAGAGCTTGATGAATACTAGTAAAAGAAATGGCAAATGGATGCAAATTCACACATCTATGTGGCTGTTCAGACTTTGCTGTATAACTGCCCTTAGGTAGGAAAATTATCTTATCAATGTTAATATATATCCATAATGAGAGCAAACGTTAAAGGTATACAATTTCAGATACCCACACAAGGCTGGTGCAGTTCCTGGGGCCTATAAGGAGTATAAATGACCTACTTTAAGTCATACATAGTCCAGAGTATTTGCTTAATCCATGCATTCCAGTAAAATACCATACATAGTGGACCAGTAGGTATAGAGCTTGGGGGGTTATTGGCTAAAGTGAGAATTCGACTGTCGAATTCTCAAACAGAACATTCCCATAGCAAATTCGTGACCACGGCAATTTTAAAATTGTAACCACAACAATATTTACATAGTGAAGTTGCGACAGCAACAATACTACCATTAAGAAATCGTGACTGCGACAGTAGCAGTCTATAGTGACTGTCTTTAGCTAGCAAATTTACACAGTTACGCAACAATTTGGACTTTAGCCAATAATCCCCTGGATGTGTGGCTACTTCATTGAGCAAATATTTGAAAAATGAGGGTGAAATATATATGTTTCTATTATAAAAGGGGTTGGAAATTTAGGTAACCGTGGAAAAAAAATACAGTGACAGTAGTTGTCTGTAACAAGGTAGCGCAGTTCTAAGGAGGTGTATCAGAATTAAAACACCTCTGGAATAGGTAATTGAGGGGCACAGTATAAGTGAATGATCAAAGATTTTTTTTTTTAAAGCCGTAAATTTTTGCTCAACTACACGTGTTCCCTGAACTCTAGGGGAAGTGCTTTTAAGGACAATGAAACACTAAGCACTTTACAGCTTGTAGAAAAAACAGCAAAAAAACTGCTTTAAACCACTGGCTATACTAGAAAATTTTTTGTTGTGCTTGCCCATTGGAATCAATGAGACATGGTTACTAGGTATTTTTCCTGGATATTATACCACTAGTAGTATTTATAAAAAGGTTTTTTCATAAAAATAAATCATTATTGATAAATATCTTTCAATTGACAGGGGTCAGATTCTGCAGTGTTTCTATTCTCCTGCATTAACTAGTCGAAAAACTTTTCAACTTTAGTAAATGTCCACCCTAGTTAGCCTCAGAGCAATGGCAGACAAGTCATTTCAACACTGGCGGTAAAGACGGCATCAAAATGCAGACAAAATGCATCCTGATTTTAACAGTGACCACGTCAAAACCACTTGTGATTTTTTAACGATAGAGTTATCAAAGTTACCATTTACCAAGTTGCAAAGCAATGTTAACATTGTCACAATTGAAATCAGTGGGACACGATTTACTTACATTTCTTCTGCCGTTGCCCTAAAAGAATTAAGTGCTAGCGCACTTTTACTTTTACAGGCTATCTTCACAATAAAAAGATATGGTGCTATAAAGAAGCCGTTGATTACATAAGTGGAGACTATTCAGCTTGTCAGTATAGTGCATTAGATAAGACACCTGTGCAAAGGAAAAAATAAATTACATTTAAATTATTTTATTAAAACTTTTGATTGTAATAACAGGGATGTTTATTGATGTGCTACAAATAAAAGAAGATTATTTCAAATGGAAAATTGGGATGACAATTTCTCTTTAAGCCTCTGTGCTTCCGCTGCAATAAATATCCTAAAATCCAAACAGTTGATGCAGGGGTGATTTTCAAGGTCAATCAAGGTTGACAGCCCAGTTGCAATTTTAAAAAAAGAGTAATTTTTACCATTAATCACAGTTTTCTATAGGCAATTTAATGTAAAGTGACCCGGTTCCAGATGGCTTCAAAAATTAGTGCCGAGTTGATGTATAGCATAGGTCTAGTTACTGGACTGGGATTTTTACAGGAGGTTCAGATCAATGAATTACACAATACTGCAGTTATGGTGTTACTGTAAATAAAAAAATCTACCTTCCCTTTAAAGGTCAGTATACATTTTCATACAGGGGTCTCAAACCCGAAGTAAAAAAAAAAAAATCAGCTTAAGCTTTTAAATTTAAATGGGTTGATTATTTAAATATGCAGTCTGCAGTTCATTTTATACTTTATTGTATTATATCCCCATATCACACATTTGTTTAAATGTTTTGGCTGGCTTACAAATCATACCGCCATCTGCACAGTAGGTGTGACTGTACTAGACAAAAGTTGCAGCACAAATAAATAAAAATTGGATTCATAATGCTATGATGTTTGTTAATCTGCCCAGTTTGCTTGGACCAAATGTATAAAATAAATAGAATTATCTGTGTAAATCTATGAAAAACAACACCCAACAGAAAAGAGAGCTTGCTCCATTACCTACGTTAATATCATGACAGCTGAGAAAAGATGACCTGGCCCACTTCTCTTCCCTCCTGTACAGATGGCTATTAAAGGGAAAGTATCCCTTTTGCACTGTCAATGCAAAATCCCTTTATTGGCTTTTCCAACATGCGCCAGTATGGCTCACCTGGGGTTAGCTTTCTGATACAATGGAACAGCACAGATTTCAGCGGTTTGTGATCCAGCTCAAGATATAAAATCAGAGTTCTGTTATACTGCACTAAAGAGCCAAGTGAATTTTTTGCAACTGTTTCATTTCTTGTTTCCTACATTTGTAACAAGGGCAAAATCAGTAGGACAGAAGTGGAAAATATACACATGCTGATTTAAACACACCAAAGGTGAAAGAAGCTTTATTGCGTTTATGATCTTTTTATATACACGAGACAATACCAAAACAAGGCAGTTTAGCAGCAGATTTGAATAATATATCTATATACCTATCTATATCTTGATATTTCTTTGCATTTGTGGACTAACATGACCACTCTATCTTAATA
>WMED01000804.1:0-31340 GCA_019650415.1 Pipa parva
TGGTTCTCGACCGTTCTCCCGGAACGAATTATGTTCGAGAACCGAGGTATCACTGTAATATCTCTCTCAAAGACTATGTCATTGTTCAGACCCTTTATTGTAACAGTCCTGGAACTGTATTTGGTCCACTGGTAACATAGTCACTAGTTTAGATATTGAGTCAGTATTTTATTACACATATGTATTTAGTATAGGTGTGCGTAGATGAAGCAGGACTTAGTACCTTGGCGACAGTACATTTAATAGATGTTTAATTTTAAAAAGGAAGAAAAATAAGATTTCTGATAATATGAGAATAATTGGTTCTTGCCTCATGGGTTTTTTGCCTTCCTCTGGATCAACATTGCAGGAAAATAGGCTGAACTGGATGGACTTGTGTCTCTTTTCAGCCTTCTAAACTGTTACTATGATATTCTATTGTTCATTTATAACATTGCAAAAATAAAATTACAAGGTAACGGGAAAGAACTAACAACACAACTAACAACGAGCTTTCAAAATTGCAAATGGTCTTTCACCAGCTGTATTCTGAATAATTTTCCCCAAATATATATACTGTATATTTTTTTGTTTATGTAAAGAAAAGGCTGAAATTTTGCCTGACCATTCTATGTAACCCTCTTAAAGAAGAATTAAACTTTGGATTCATCTCTTATTAAGGACTGGTTTGATTATATAAAACAGTAACATTAAGAAGTTATAAACTCCTGCATATCATTGTTTACTGACTGCACAAAACATCCATTTTGCTGTTTTAGACTCACCCCCTTCCTTTATCAGACCCTCACTCACTAGTGTCTGAGCCACCGGTCTTCATAGAACTCTGCGTGTGTCTGAGAGAAGGTGGGCAGATACAAGGTTACATCTAGCTACTATTTCTGATGTCTATAAATATTTCTTTCAAACATATTTCAGACTTTAAAGCTAACCAAAGGGTGACCACATGGACCTAGCTATTTGACAAAAAAGAGCAGGTTTATTCTTGTATATAGTATTACTGTAAATGATAGAATTCAAATCTGATTTAAATGTATTTCTTTACAGTTAAACCTACAAAAATGAGGTGCTTTGTTGAAGGCCCACAGGAAATTGGAAGAGATATTGCCGTGAAATGTGAAGCCAAAGAAGGATCTACACCTCTTACTTACACCTGGCAGAAGCTTACTGGGCAAGAGAAAAATCCTACACCGTTACAATTTGGTATACATTATTTGTCTTGCTCGTTGTTGTTAGAAAGTGTGATGAGGAAATATATAGACAGCAAAAACTATGTAAAATGCTGTAGATGCTTGCTGTCAGTTGGTATGGTGATAGAATGATGATATTAAGCATTCTGGTGATAGAATGATATTTAACATTCTAGTATGCATCATTCCATGCGACTTACATAGACTGACCCTATGGACTAAAAAGAGGAAGCGTCCTTTTTATGGTCCCATTCAATTTCACTGCTGTGTAAAATGTGTGGATGAATCTCATACTATGAGACACAAGCCTTGACGGCACAATCTAGGATTTGAGTAGCAAATTTGGGAACAAAGACTGGCTCATCCACTAGGGCAAAAGGGCAGCCTTCTCGCTCAGGAAATACCAATGGGAGGATTCCTCCTGTTATATACCTAATATTGATAATACGTGTTAGTTCCTGTTGCCCTCTTTATACAGTATCTCTTCATGTTCCCACAGTTACTGTAAATTATTGTTTTGGTAAGTTGAATATTTTAATATTCAGTGATGTTGCGGCTACCCTCGGTAGGGAAGCCCTGAAATGTGACATTCACTTTGGGCCACACATTTGATTGTCAGCCCTTTTGACAGCCATAATGTCCTGTACTCACAAGCTCAAGACATTACATTATAGGTGTCTCACAGAACACATTACTGTACTTTTCCTCCTTGTTCATGTGAAATTTCATTACTTGAGATTCCTACAGGTGCTTCCTTAGTCTTTTACCATGTGTAAGTCTTTAGACTAGAGCCACAGGAAAAGTGTACCAAAGATAATTGCAATATATTAGTAAGATAATGTTTGAGAATAGATGGAGAAGCAACTAAAGTTAAAGATTTGCCTTGAGTTGTCCTATAAGTTGATGTATGAATTTATGCATACTATGCTGATATTTTGCTTTACTTTTTATAAAGTCTAAGCTTTCTTTCACACTTAATTTTTTTTTTCTCTATATTAGATACAACTTCTGGGATTCTGACTTTTAAAAACGCTTCACAAGTCTACAGCGGTACCTACAAGTGCCTGTCCCAAAACGTAGTGGGAAGTGATGAATGCCTAGTCATACTTAATGTTGCTCCCCGTGAGTTTTACACTTTGCTGAATACCTTTACACAACTATCACATTGTCATTGCTTATGAAATTTATCCTATTTCATTGTTATGCAATATTAAATGATGCTGTTTACCTATTTGCCTCTTTTTATATTTTAAATAATGTTTTGCGCTGTTTTTACAGGTCTTTTATCTCAAACACTGTCCTAGTACTTTCAGCATCTACTAGGCTGCATTGTTGAAACGAATGGTTTCAAATGGGACTGTCTCTCTGTTATAAAGATAGCTTATATGTCAGCCCCACCTTTGGTAGTGAGACCCCTCACCAGAGGGCTAGCAGTGATTGCTGATGGGCTATCCCAGCAATGGGAGTGGATAACAAGGGCTATGTGGTTTCTTCTGAGCTAGTATCAAATCATTTAGGCTTTGGGTTATCGTTTCCTTCTCTATAATCTTAGCTGCTCTGCCCAGTACATGTACTCTACTCTAAGCATAGCAGGAAAGCAGTGACATCAGCATTTTATCAGTAGGTTTGGATTACCATTTAAATAGCAGCCTGGGGAAGACTTTACAATTTTAGCTTGGCTGAAGACTTACTAGTCTGAAAATCTGTTAAAGACTTTTGCAACCTCATAATGCACCTCAAGATTCTGATGTCCCAGTGTTATCTCAGTTTAGTTCCTTGTGCATTAAACAGAGCTTGATTTGAATTGCTTCAGGAAATGGGCCTTAATCTATTAACCTGGAAGATAATGCATCTGGTGGCCTTGTGCTCAGCCAGGCATGTAATTAAAGCCCGTAAAACATGGCTACTATGGGTCCCACTGCTTGTATTGGTAACCAAATAAAAAAACATGGTGCTGGTTAAAGGTTAGCGGTAACTGCAAGAAAATGTATATTGTTGTGGTTACCATTTGCTTTAAAGTAATAATGCATTCTTCCCATTGTAAGGAATCATTTGGACAGGAAGTTTACAGCCCCATCCTCTTGTTCTATTTAAATAGTAAACTCTATGGGTCAGGGACCTCCATCCTCTTGTTTCAATCATGGCCTGGCACTTAGAGTGGTGTATTTTCTTGATTTGTCCAGAAGATTCTGATAATTAGAAAACTTTGGCAGCGCTGGATACTGGAACAGATTGAATAAAAATAAAAACAATTGTTTTTATTTTTATTCAATCTGTTCCAGTATCCAGCGCTGCCAAAGTGTTCTGTTTATCAGAATCTTCTGGACATTTGCATTTGAGGTCATTAGGTAGATGACTTTTGTGGTACAAGCGTAGGACATCACATTCATTTGGACTTTTAACAAACTCCTCTTTTGGACAAAATCGCAAGTCTTTTTAAGTTTTGACCATTTATGCTATCATTGATGTTTTTATACATACCCTTTGGTTGGTGATTATGTTTTTACTATTCCATTTATTGTCACTTTAGGCGCTATACCTTATTTGCCATTTCCATTCCAGGAATTGTCATATATTTGCTTTTATTTTCTTGATTTATATGCTTGTAATTTACTTCACTGTCTGTATTATAACTGTATTGTTGGATTGTACAGCACTACGTAACCTTGTGGCGCTTTATAAAACAAAATATACATGTATAGCCTGCATCAGGCTGCGGTGCTAGAAAAAAATTGTTTTCATTAGTGCAGGCTGGGAGCTTATTAGGACAGTGGCTCAGATAAAAGATCTGATAAAGGAAAGGCAATGGCAGATGAAGCATTTTGATGTTGTCTGTAAAGTCTTTCTTAAAACACAGAGAGCATGTCCTTATGATAGAGTGATACATCAAGGGGGGAATTCCGCATGCAGCGAAGTGAGCTCCGAAGCGTTCAGCTCACTTCGCAAATGGTAGTATGCGCATGCTGATGTCCTGCGCGCGGACATCAGCATGCACATTAAAGGGATTTCCGTCTTGGCAAGGCAACTCTTTTGGTCTCACCGAGACTGGAATCCCTTTAATGCGCATGCTGATGTCCGCACGCAGGACATCAGCATGCGCATATTACCATTTGCGAAGTGAGCTGAACGCTTCGGAGCTCACTTCGCTGCATGCTGAATTCCCCCCCCAAGTTGGCTTGCTACTTTTTAGACAAGCAGTAACCACAACTAAACACACTTTATTGCAGTTACCATTGCAAAACCACTGTGAAAAGTCACAAGGCAGCTTGATGCAATCCCTGTTGGGGGACATGTTTTGTGCACATTTTTAAGTTAGCTTTACTAAAACACCTATTCTGCCATTGATCTGTAGGACAATGTGCTATTGCCCCTTATTCAGGGAAACTCAACAAGGGCAAACATTCCAGAGGTCTAGTAATCTATAGCAACCAATCAGAAGTTGGCTTTTATTATTCTTGCTTCTTTATACCAGAGAACGATTTTTTCATTTTGATAATTGCTATGAGTACTAGACCTCTGTAAACAGTTTCTTCTGTTGATGAATTCCCCTGAATGTGTGTGGTAAAATGCCTAAATAGACCAGAAAAGCCAGCAGATCTATTTTATGGTACTGTATTAAAATGCTTGGGGTGATAATTGGACATGGTTGCCTGTGCTATTGAAAGTATGGAAATTAACTAAACGTTATCATTTTATTTTTAGTCACAAACAAACCTTTTTTTCTGATAGTGTCCAATTATGTATAGTTTAGGTTCTTTTTGGTATATTCATTTTTATAGCTTTGTGCATTTGTTTCCGGTGTAACGTTAATAGGCTTAATCAGACATCATGTGCTAACCCAGTTTCAAGAGATGGAAAGTGTATTAAAGTGCACCTGTCACCTCAAAATTCATACTAATTTAGGTTGTACTAATGAAATAAATGTTTTTGGAAATGTATGTATTTTAAAAAATGTACCTTTAAACAGCATTTGTCATCATTTCTTTCCATGGTCAGGTGGGTGGGGCTAAAGGATTGACATTATAGCTGCTCCAATCAGATCCCTGCTAGATTGTGGTTTAAGGGATCTGATTGGAGGAGTTATGTCAGTCAGTTAGCCCTGCCCACCCAACGCTCGGGAAAGAAAAGTCAGGCTGATGGAAGATAACAGAGAGAAACGCTGTATAAAGGTACATTTAAATAAAAAATACATGTTTACAAAAGCATTTATTTCATTAGTACAACCTACATTTAATATTAGGGTTTTGAGGTGCAGGTGCACTTTAAAAATTAATGTCTATTTCCCTCAAGAAAAAAATGCATTTGTACTAGGAGTGCTACATGCTTTATGGACTCCAGTGGGTCATTTAAATGAACAGTAACCTCAGAAAAAGAAAAAAAAACACATTTGGATTGGCAAGGCAGTTATTCCTATAAAATACTGGCACAAATGTTATCTTTCAAGCTTTATTTATTTTATTGGTTTCTGCTTCTTGTGGTTGCCGCCATCTTTTATCCATTAAGAAAACAAACCCCCACCTATCTCTAATGTGTCTTATGGACTCTAAGATAATGCGTAACTGTATTCATGGTGTCCTGTAGATAATCCAATATGGCTGCAACACAAACTACTAGAACTCAGAAATTCAACTTTAAAGATGACCTCTCTACAAGAACTAGATTGTGATTATTGCCAAACCAATTGTTCTGTGTGCGTTACTGAGAGAGCTAACCTGTCCACAGTATGTGCACTTATGTCGTAGATGCCCAGAGGCCACGTTTATGCCTATTCTTACAGAAATTGGTATTCAGAACTAGTATTGAGTGTTTTTGATTGAAATTTATACCATTTTTTTTGCAACATTTTTGCAGCTCATCTGCTCTTGGGGCTCATTTACAATAGGCAATTTTACCACTTCAGAGAAGCAGCTGTAAAAAGCAGCATTGTTTAAAGGGGAAGTTCAGCATGGGAGAGAGCGGAAAAAAATTAGAAGTTTAAAAAACAGTTTAGTCATTCAAATGTATTAAAAAAAAAAAAAAAAACACCTCTCCTAACTGAAAGAAACTAGCTGTTCAGTTAGTGGTTTGCCCCACAGTCGTTGCCCTGATGTTTTCAGGCTTTTTCTTCTGAATATTTTTTCACTTTAAAATTGTTTCTGGTTCATCTCATTTTAACATTGTTGTACTGTTGACAGCATTTAACATTAAAGCCATTGCTCTGTGATACCTTTCCCACAGAGCTAAATTTGTAAAGTACCGGTAAGATGAGCAAGACTGAGTGCATCTACTAGCTGTGTGAAGGTAGACTTGGGTTAAATATGTATGGTGAAGGTCTTGGGACTGCATGGTCTTTTTACTGCCTCGAATATCCTTATAAATGTGTATATTGCCATAGGGCAGAAACAGTAATTATATGGTTATTCTAAAAAAAAATAGTGACTGGGGTCGGCAAACTGTGGCTCCCAAGCCGCATACGGTTCTTCAGCTGCCTTGTTGTGGCTCTGAGAGCATCTCCCTATCCTCGCCCATTACTTCTGATAGGGCATCAGCAGGTCATGTGATCGGTAGCGTGTGCTGCATCCCTTTGAGGCTCCACAAAAAATTTGACTCCCTCCTGCACAAAGATTGCTCACCCCTGAGATAAGTGAATATATGTATAACGCCTGTTTGCTTTTGCTTCTAGCCTCCAATGTTGCTGGAAAAGTCGCTGGAGCAATCATTGGTACACTACTTGGCCTAGCACTTTTGGCTCTTATAATATTTTGTTGTTGCAAAAAGCAGAAAGAGAAGAAATATGAGAAGGAAGTACAACATGAAATCAGGTAAATGATACGGACACTAGTGCATCATACAATAGCAGATAAAGGCATCACACTAGACGGTAGTAATCTTTATTCATCCACTACCTCTGTATTTGCACCAGCTTGTGAACATGAACTCTGCAATCTTTAAAAGGAGATTTATTTAAGTTTTTTCCTCTAAATGTTACTGTTTCTATTACCTGCTACCTGGCAAACCTTGATCCAGGGTGAGCGTTTCAACGAAAGTTGGCGCAAAAAATGGTTTAAGCCATATTAGTCCAGTTGAATAATTATTCAGTGAAAGTTGGAATTGTTGCGCTTGACCGCCTGTCGTTAAAATGAAAGATGCAGCATTCTTTTACATTGAGCCAATTGTAACAGGGGTTTTACTGATCATGCTTGGGCCCTTGACCTAGGGGGCAGCCTAGGAATTTATTAGATAACAGAAAGAAAACACGACTAAATGGGACAAAGTATTAGAAAGCTTTTTTTTAGATAAATATATACAAAAAGCAAAAAAAAAAACTTGTAGACTGTTTCTTTAACGTAGGAGACGCTTCATCTCAAGCGTGCATTTAATTGAAATATTTGGAACAATATGTACGAGTTGTGCTTACAAGTACACTGAATCATTTTGAGGGACGTTCACTAGTGTTTTTTTTTTTTTTCTACATAAGTAACATTTACTATGGTAATTACTAATCGTGTTCTATAACCTTAGCCTGACCTCACCGCAATGATGAGATTCCTCACTGGATCAGTAACTTTTGGTCCACAACTGTTATTTGTTTAGCTACCCTGCTATAAATCATTTAAAGGTCCCTAGTTTTATATGTATGTGAATAGGAGGGTATTCTAATCTGTTGCTGTAAACCATAAATTGTATGGCACAACCAGCTGTAACCCTAGAACATCACCAATTGCTAACATTCATCCAAGAACAGGAGGGGCAGTCTTGTTCAATTAATTCTTTTTTTAATAGAATTCCCCCTGTATTTTAAATCCAAACTGCAATTTTTTTTTTAATACAAATTATTACTTTACACATTTCTCTTGCCTGACACAGCCAGGGGGTTATTTTATCAAATATTACTTTTTATTCTCATTTTTCCAGCAGGGCTTGCCTTTTAGCTGTGATGCACAGACAAGTTTCACTATTTTTTTGCACTGAGCTCCCACTTTGTAATTGGCAGATGAACATGACCCACTCTTGGTTATATTTATATACAGTGTGTGTGTATATGTATGTATGTATGTATGTATGTATATATATATATATATATATATATATATATATATATATATATATATATAAATTTATTTTTTTTTTGGTAGTATAGACAAAATATTTCTACTGTTTTTAGAGTTTAAAAATGTAGAAAAACCTTTTGTCTTCTATGCTTAGGCAATGCCCACTTTAGTCCGCTGCTACAGTTTTACTGTATATTCAGTGAAATTCATCAACAGGTGCAATTATTTCTCATATGAACCAATTAGAACTTGGCTTTCAGATCACTTAAGGAAATCTCACATCTGTATACCTTTTACTCCCACAGAGAAGATGTCGCTCCGCCGAAAAGCCGCACGTCAACAGCTCGAAGTTACATTGGGAGTAACCATTCTTCCCTTGGTTCTTTGTCTCCTTCGAACATTGAAGGGTACTCCAAAGCTCAGTATAATAAAGTACCAAGTGAAGAGTCTGAACGACCTCAAAGCCAAACACCAAACTTCGTTAATTCCAAGGTAGCTGGTCCAAACTTAAGTAGAATGGGAGCCATCCCAGTCATGATTCCAGCACAAAGCAAGGATGGCTCTGTTGTCTAAACAAGCTGAAGTGATTGCTTTAAATTGGGTGTTTTTGCACAATTCTTAAGTGTTTTTTTGTTTGTTTTTTTTTTCCTGTAACCTGCCCATTACTTCCCAAGATGCATGTTTAAAATGCTGAACTGTGCTGCAGGGCAAAGATTTTCTTTCAGTTTCAGCCTGGAATGATCAGGTGATCACTTGCATTTGTGGCTTTTGTTTGACTTCTTCCAGTTGAACTCCATTTAGATACAAATGTTGGCTACAAATTCAGTTTTTTTAAATATGATTTTGTAGCGTTAACATTTTTCCGAGATTTTATAAAACATAAGGTTGTGTGCAGTAAGAAGAGAATATATTCACATATATTTCACGCCCTCCCAGAAATAACCCTAGAGTAATCTTGTACATTTCTGTATAATTTTTCCTTCCCAGGAAATAGTCTATACATAATGGTTTGCTTCATTGTAAGTAGCATTGCATGAAATTAGCTTTCTCTATTAAAAGTGCAAGAGAGGTGACTGATAATGTAGTCACGTGCAGCTCTTTATTCCCTATCTATAAATAGTAAGATGTGTACCCAAACATGGGCAGATTTGCTGACAAGTAAGACTCTTACAGGTCATAATAATTAAACCATTACTTTTTTGTTTAGTTATAAATAAAGGGGAGCTGTCATACTGATTAGGTTTGGCTGACATTTCCCATGCTCTTCAGTAGTACAGCAACATCAAGGCCTGTTTCACACACTGTGTAAAAGCGCTGCGTTTTTATTAACGCGCATCTAGAAAATATGCCAGTGTATTTTGTAGACGTGCATTTCTATTGTACTTACCAGATATAGTGTGAACGCTCCCTTGGCAATCTTGCCAAATTTTTTGCGTGAGGTATATACGCTGGCAAAAATGCAAAGGGAACCATTCTATCTTGTGTGTACCCGTGTCATACACTAGTGTGGCTGGCAACAGGTAAATCCCATAGGTTTACACAGCGCGACTTTTCTTGTTTTTATGCTGCGCATAAAAACGCTAGTGTGAACCTAGCTCAAGCCATCAAAAAGAGGTCTGCAGTGTGTGCCCAGAGGAGGAAGGCAATATGACTAGTTATCCATTTATAAATACAAAGCAACTGTCCTGTACAGTGCCATAAGTGACAGTCATAGACTAAGGCCCGTTCACACTGGTGTTTATACATGCTGCGCTTAAAAAAAAAAAAAAAAAAAAAAAAAAAAAATAATGCAACTCCCTATAGCACTTACTTTGCTTCGGCCACACTAGCACATAATGCTTCATGAAGTGTATTTCCTTAGTGTATGTACACTACACGAAGAATGCAGCCAGATAGGAAGAGCCGCAAACGCAGAGGGAGCGTTCGCTGCATCTGGTAAGTACAATAGAAAGGCTTGTCCCGAAGATGCATCAGCCTGAATTTGCCGGCATATTTTTGGGACGCGTTTTTCTAAAAGTGCAGTGCATTTATGCATTATTCTGAACCGAGCCTTAGTGAAAGATAGACCGTGCTTACAGATGCAGTTTACTTCAGCTCCAGAAATTTAATACTGACTTGCTTTGCCTTGAATTGTTCTACATTCAGTCTTTATTGTCTCATTATGGAACCCATGCTTATTATAGCATGTATTTGTGCGCTGTGAGATCAGTTGCCCCTTACTAGGCCCAGTAGATAAGTATACACTACTTGTGAATCTGGCACTCACCTGACATAGAGAATTTATGGGTAGCTCTGTCTTTTGCCCATGATACAGAGAAACAATGAATGGCAAAGTGTGAGTCCGTCCTAGTTGCACAGAGCCTGCCCATGTCTGCCGACCTAATCCAACCTAGCCCTTGCCCAACATACTGCAAGATGGTGCTTGCTGCCCATTGCTGCAAGGAGCATCTGATTGCATCATACAGGTTGAGAAAAGGTCACATGACTCAAATCTATGGCACGTTCAACTTTCATTTCTAGCTTCTTTTTCTGCTGGCGTTTAGGTGTAGTGGATAAGCACATGTTCTTTAAATTGTTTTGTTTTTATTCCTAAACTGTGCCTTTAAAACTAATTATTTTTTTTTTAAACAGAATGTAAATTTACCACTAAAGGATGTGCCTACATTTTTATTTCAAAGGTGCTCTAAAAGGTGAATGGCGCAGTTTCCAGGAAAACAAGTGATCTGTTCTTCCTTCTTTAGTATTTACTCTCTTGTATTGATTAAACCCACCTTCACATTCAGGTGCTCCCTACAAGTGGTAAATAGTAAAACCCGCAACTGAATATGGTATGGTGGTAGTTTTAGCATGTTTCTTATTGATTCTTTTAGCTTGGCATAAATGATCAGTAAATTGATGCATTTTCAAGGCATGACGTATTTTGTTAACTCTGTCAAATAGCTTATGTTGCCGGGTACATCTTTTGTAAATCTATATAAAGCAATCTGATATACTGTCTACTCTTCCATTACAGTGCTTATTCTGTACCTCGTCTGTAAACAATATTCCCTTTTATAATGTGTTGAAATAAGCCAAGATTCAGTCTCTTTCTGCATAACCGCTTGCTAATTTCCAAAGCAAATCTGTAAATATATAATTTATCTTTCAAAACTTTTTTTTGTTTTTTAAACGACAGAATAAAAAATGCAGGTCAGTTGGTTGCTGCACAAAACCCCTCTTTAAAATTAAGCAAAATCGGCCAGGTACCTTTGTAGCACAATAATTGTTTGAAAACCAAAGGTGAAAAATTATTTATAAATATTTCTGCATAGTTATCCTGATGAAAAATGAGTTGCGTTACTGTTACTATTGCTGTTTTTTTGTACACTAAGGGCTTTCAAACTTGTATATATTTTGTGAATTTTCTGTACTTTTTAAAATAAATATTACCGGTGAATTCCAGACTTGTCTGTTCTAGCATTATGTTATCCTATAATTCCACTCTTTTGGGCTATCACTAATTACTGCTTGAGAACGATTACTAATCTTACTGTTTTATAATCCTTTCTTTCTGCTTTGTAAATTGTGACTTATCTACCCTTTAAGGTATATATATTCAGCATAAAAGGGGGCCTGACTCCATCTAACAAAAGTAAACAGGGGAAGATATTTTTCAGGTACAATGTCCAGCTTCCTTATAGAGTGTTCTCATTGCGACAGAAACCTGTACAGCCAGCAGGAAGTTTATTATACCGCTCCAGTAAGGTTCCTCCAGGATTATATTTTTAAGCAAACAGGAGCAGTGTGGATATGTGTATTTCTTCATTGACTTTTGTTAAATGCGACAGGTCCACGTTAAATATCTTCCCAGATGCAGTAAAACTTTTTTTTTCTTCTCACTAGGGGTGATTCTTAACAGGGGAGGGTAATTATACTTCCTGATCACATACTTCAATCCAGTGGCGACTTCTGCTTCAAGAAACGTCAATCTTTTCCAGTTCCTGTAATGCAATCCTCTTCAGGTTCTTCTGTGCATGCTCAGTCAGTGATGTTGTAGAGGAAGCAGGAAGTGAAGAGGATTGCAGCGCTGGATTAGAATAAAAGATCAGTAAAATCTTGAAGGAGGAGCCAGTGCTGGAGCCAAGAAGGTGATCAGTAAGTAAAAATGATCTTCCACTAATAAGAATCAGTCCTAGTAAATAATGAGCATTAGTTCTTCTTTAATCAGTAACTGTTTGCAAATCATTCTCTTTAAGAGTAATATGGTTAAGTTATGGCTAGATATCCATTTATTTTACCCTTTAATTGTCCACTAAATACATAGGGTAATTCTGACTTTGCATTGAAACCAGTGAGGGTATGCCATATTGCTTTTCTCAGCTGAAGCATTCTACATATTCCTCTATCTCTGGAGTCGTCAAACTGAAGAGGAGGGAGCCATTTCGCTTCTATCTCCACTGGCAAAAATTTATTTTTGAGCCGCAAAGGGGGGAGGAGAGCACGTTTCCCAATCACATGACCTGCCGACGTCCAGTCAGAAGAAGCGTTGGAGGTTATTGTTGGGGCTAGGGAGATGCATTCCGAGCCACAACAAGGCTGCTGAAGAGCCGTATGTTGCTCATGAGCTGCACTTGGCCAACTCCTGCTGTAGCTTCATGCATATAAGAGAATGTGTAACCCATAGGGGTCAGATCTGTCGGAATGTAAAAGTAATCCAAGCAATATGCTTTACTGGTACCCATTCAGTTTCCCATTAAGAAATTATTCTGTGCCTTGTGGCGTCTAAGGGAAAATAAATGGATATTATTACCTTTCTATGCAATATTTTATTTTCATTGTACAGAAATGTCATTTATCTATTATACTTTTTTGTACACACGGGGTCAGTGTTGAGAACTGCCATTTTCAATATTCGATGAGCAGGGGGTTTACTAGTAGAGTGCATAATGGACCAGAAAAGGTAATATTTCTGTTTGGATTGCTTTGGCAGTTATTAGCAGTAGTTGGGGGGGAAAATGTCATCTTTGAAGTTTCATTTTGTATTTTTCTTTTAATGTTTTTTTTTTTTTTTTTTTTTTTTTTTGCTAGCTGCACCCAACTTTTAGCAGTTTAGCCTTCTATTTCTACTGGACTTCATTTACTTATAGTGATTACCTAAAGTTCTATTGAAAATAAACTGATCCATCATAGCAATATGCCGCACTCCTGGGTCCTCCTCAGTGCAATTCCACTTTTATTAATCCATCAAATAAAATCACATTATAGTCATAAAATATTTTGGCGTGCCAAGATCTTGCTTGAGTGAGGCTTATTTACCATACTAAGGGGGTAATTCACTATCCTCCGAAGTGAGGTGCGGAGTCTTCGCCTCACTTCGGAATGACTGAGATGCGCTCGCTGATGTCCTGCACGCGGGCATCAGCGAGCGCATTAAAGGGATTCCAGTCTCGGCGAGAGCATAAGAGTTGCTTCGCCGAGACTGGAATCCCTTTAATCACAATTCCAAACTCTATATTCTTTCCAATCAAACTGCCATGGCAATGCAAAACAAAGCTATTTTTTTTTGTTTTGTTTTGTTTTACTGCTCCTTTAAATGCTATGCAAATAGCGTATGTAAAAAGCATATGTTCAATTTTCAGCTGATCTGGCTACTATTTTCTATTTTTGTTAAAGGGACACTAAAGCCTGTAAATAAAAAGCTATCTATTCATTGGTCATCTAGTATTTGATGTACTTAATACTAGGTGGCCAATAAATAGAAAGCACGTTTTTTTTTTTTACAGGCTTTAGTGTCCATTTTAAGAAGTATAAAATACCTGTTTATTTTGAATTATCCATGTTTGTGACCAAATGTGTTTATAAACGTCTAATAGGAGAACTCCTGGTCACAATGCATTAGTGCATGATGTGTGAGTCTCCTACCATTCATTGCATTGTGACCAGGAGTTCCCCTTTTTATTAGTTAGAAAGGGTGGCAGAACCTTTTAGGCTGGGTTCACATGAGCGCATCATACACTTTATGTGAAGAAAAATACGCCAAACGTATTTTTCAATTGTACTTACCAGCGACAGTGTGAACGCTCGTGCTACATTCACGTCACTTCTTGTGTATCGCATTTTGGGCGCACTGTATATACGCCGACCAAAATGCGACACACAGCGTTCCAGACCCAGCATATGCGCATCATACGCCTGTGTGTCCGGAACTAGGTAAGTGTTGTTAGCTTACATTAAACCGTATTTATTTATTTATTTATTTTACATGAGCGTGTGATCCCAGTCTTAGAGACTCTATTTCCAATGGTAATAGGTTTCACAGCCCCCTTTTAGTGCTGGCTTCTTATCAGTGTGTATAAACATTGCATACAATTCATAAAATATCTTTAAATCACTGGGGGGCTGATTACTGCCCCCTGCAGCTGACTGAACAGAAACAAAATAAAGTCCAGTCAGATGGAAATAAATGGATCCTGCAGGATTAAAGGGACTGGACTACCTGGGGTAAAATAGAATGATTGATTATAATAGAACTGTACAGCTGGGAGTTTGGCAGCTTAACTATGAGATTACGGTTAAAGCGAGTGTCTCTGTAAATCAAAAATTAATGTCATTAGGTTACTTTCTTATAACAAAACGGTGTTAACAAAAGCATACAGTGAAAAAAGACAGGTTAGAACAGAAAAAAAAAAATAGCGGTAGACAAAGTAGTTGGAACTGGGAGGGAAGTGGAGGAAAGCATTTTTCCGGTTGGTAAATATATATGTAAATAAATATATATGTTGGTAACATGGAGAGCATACACATTCTATGCAGACTGTGCCCTGGGTGGAACAGAACATGTTCTCTAGCACCTCAAGGCTCAGTAACTATTTAAACAATTTAAAAGGAAGAGCTAATGCTTATCCCTTACAGGTTTTTATGTTTACCTGTATGGTTCTGCTGGTACTGAGACCTGCTGATTAAAGACTTCAGGTCTTATTCCACTGTGATAGTGTCACAAACGGGCTGCCATTGCCCCTGCAGGACTACATCAGCGGTATTGCATCATAATTGTATAACATCACTGCTGATGTAGACCAGAGATGCGAAGATCACAGGGTTAGAAAGAGAAGACCTGAATACAATCAGCACTGGCCACAGCACTAACAAGGAGCCCTATGGGTAAGTACACTCTTCTAAAGGATTTTTTTTTTTTAAATCTTTGTAAGGCCGGGGCCACACTGGAATTTTCACACCCAGAAAATTAAGTCTCGGCAACTTTTTTGAAAAAAGACTGCCCATAAAAATTTATGTAACACTCGGGTGTGTCACCCTAAACACCATGCTGCATTTTACATGCAAAAACACATCCTGCTGCATTTCTGTATTGTAATCACAAACATGACTGTACCCCTGTGTTTTACATAAATTCTTACATATAATTTCTTATCAGAACAATCACCAAAAAGTCACCGAGAATGAAAATGCTGGCGTGACCAAGGTTAGGCTTGGAATCTGCTTTAATAGGACATACGTAAATGTAAAGATCAATAACATGGGATTGCGGGCCTGTTTTTCAAACTTCCCATAAACAATTATGCATAAAGGCCTAATAATGGCCGGTTGTATTTAAGGACATTGTCATTACGCATAGAGCCAAGTACCATTTAGATTTCACTCTATATAGCCAACAAGACTCCGCCAAACTGTATAGGACGAATGAGTCTTTCTGTACAAGTCTCCAGTTACAATGTAATTGGTAAAATCATTTCTCAATTCATTCATAATGTAAGTGTACATGAAGACATTGAGTTAACTTTAACTTGTTTTCAGGAATAAAATCTTTTTAACTTAATTAACTTTTCATTTTACTTTTTAATCTTTATTTGGGGATATAGTTATTGTCATTACCGACAAGCTTTTACATTTGTAGAAATCTCTGCAAATAACACTTCCTCTTTTATTAGATGTTCACCAACGTTGTTGTTGTTTAGTCATTTATTTAAAAAAAAAAAAACTGCAAATGTACAAGTATGGCTTATTGGAATACTATTCACCATTTCACTGACTGAGACAGTCAAATTGATCACTCATTCAAAATAAGCATCTGTTTACAAGGTAATGTTGCTGCCATCTAGTGGTTTACCAGTATTGTCATTTTTCTTCCAAATGAATGCCACTTAAATCCTGGCATTTGAAATGCAATGAAAATTGTTAGGTCTGATAGATAAGAGCACAATAAAACATTTGATAAATTTGAGTGAGACGGAATGGAAGGGGACGTGTCTAAAACAGCAAAATGGATGCCTTGTACTGTTTGGGGAATAACGCAATGCGGGCACTCATAACTACTTAATGAAGAGTCAGATCTCTGCGCTTAAAGTTTTGTGATCTTATCTATTATACATAGAGCTTTAATAATAATGAGCAGTAGTGTTAATAATGAGTAAGGACGTTTATATCAAAGCATTTATCAGCATCAATAGAGCTACTGTATGAAAGAGTTCCTATGGAGTAAGTATGCATCTTACAATTAGAAATCATCAAATATTAGCATTTACCAAAATAGCTATTAATGTAGAACCTGCCGTTTGTATCTGGCCTTGGCAAAATACATTGAAAACTAAATTATTTGAAATATAACAAGATATATGCTTACCTTAGAATTAACACATTGTTTTTTCTTTTTTTTTCTTATTAAGTATCATGGCTTAACGGTGGTGTAAACCTCTGGGGACGACCTATATAAGATGCGTCTATGAAGGAAGCATGACTTGTGATGCTCTAATCAAGCGCTTAAGTGTTTTTTTATTTTTCTTGTGTCTTTGTTCAAACTCAAATTATGTATTTACCTGGCATTTCTAATGGCGACTGTAAAAAAAAAAAAAAAAAAAAAATTACCAGTTTAACTTTTTTTTTTTTTTTTTATCACAGAGATGCATTAGTTTTATGGTTTCTTAAAACAAAATCTTTAACATAGAATTTGTCCAATTAAAATCTGTTTTCTCTGTTATTTATTAAAAATGTAATTAATTCATAGCATAGCCTTATGCTTTTAGGGGACGCATTGGCCCGTCCAAATTAACTGCAAGACAGTTAGAGCAAAATAAAGTGAAAAAAAAAAAGCTAATCTAATATATTGGTTGAGATGCTCTGTAACTAATAATATACCAAACACATGGTTTGTTAAAGTGACTGTTATTGTTTATAGTTGTAAATCTTTTAGTGAAAAATAAGTATGTAAAACAGTACAAGCTAAAATTACCAAAGACTCTCTTCTGCAAGTACATTTATAAGCAAATTGTACCCCTACATGTAAACATTTCCTTCTCAGGGATTGACTTTAGATCTAGCCTAATGACCAGTTTCATATTTTCCTGAAAACAACTTTCATGTTTTAGTATCTGAAAAGTAACATCTGAATATTAGTTTTTAAGCTCGCCAAGATACAAACTTGATCATTAACCAAGTGTGACACCTAACAGGCCCAGCTGCCACTGCCCATAACACTAATATAGCTTTAGTGATGGATTCCGGTACTGTATTACTTAACATTGACACTCGGAGCTGCACTAGAAGTCAATCATTTACTGTTAATGTACTGTACAAAACACTGTTAACATCCATATTTATTCATTGATCTATGTTTACAATATAACAGCAATCTGAGGTGTGCAGACACAAGCTATACTCTCTCTCTATATATATCTATATAGAGAGATAGAGATAGAGATAGATATACACACATTTTTTGCATTACAAACAAAAAACACAATGGCGTATTTTTGTTTACTGTAAGTACTTAAAATGTTAATTCTCTTTAATGGTCTCAAACTTTAGATTTGTACAAGAGGCAAAAGTATTTTAAATTCACTGTTTTCCATTTTAAAGCTTGGAAATTGAATTATTTATAAAGCTTTATATTAAAAGGATATTGTGCCTATCTGCAAAGCCAATTTACTGTATGACCCTGGATCTTTGTACCCATTTACTTTGTTGTTAACTCTGTATGTATATATCTAATGTTTCTTTTATCTTTTTTTTTTTTACATTTTGTGAATGTAAATGCTTCATAGCCAGAAAGATCTTCCACTATTTTAACTTAAAGCCAAGAAATATTGAAGCTTTAGGTACACGTTGGATCGGTGGATATGCAAAGATCACCTGTAAACCTTCTGGAGCTGACCTTCAAAGACGATGATTAAAGATTAAAAATAAAAAGAAATGATTTATTCCCTTTTTTCTCTCGTTAACTGATAATCACAACAGTCAATGTGGGAGGGACTACAAAATGGTGGGAGACTGAAGTGATTGCACAGTCAGTGTTTGGATTGGTAGAAACACGCACAAGGGCTGCTCTTACCATCACAAAGGGGCTAATTCATTGATAGGCACAAATTCCCTAAGACGGGCACTATTCAATGTGTAGTCAGTCAAACAGTGGCAAATACATAGTGATACGAATTTGTTGAAGTGAAGTAATTTACCAGTAATTCCCATGGATCTGTTTAATGAGAAAATGTCATTATTGTATATTAATAGACTGGATTGATAATAAGGAAGGACAATGTCACCATTAAAGTTGCAACCATTACAAGTTATTAATTACACCCTTAAAAGGTATCACCTATATTCTACCGGTCTCTGCTTACATCCTCATATAACAATATTCCTAGCTTGTTATCACTTGGTTGCTTTATTTCCAATGTCTCAAATCAGAGCCCTGCTGTTGACCCCTACTTTTTGATCTAGCAAAGTCAAACTGGCAAATGTGCCACTTCAATGCTTGGAAGTAGCTGAATTGTGTATAAAGCGATGTGAAAATGTTCATAAGTCCATCAGAGTGTGATGAACAGGAGCGAAACTACGCTCCTATCAATAGGCAGAGCTGCGCAGGACAGTGAAGTGGTAATATTGGGATTTTAATTACCCTCTCATAGACTGGTTAAATGGCAGTGCTGGCGACACAGCGAAGATTAAACAATTTCTAAACTAAATACTGGATAATTCTATGTCACAGTTGGTAGAATCCCCTAGTAGAAATGGATTTATTTATTAATCTGTAATAATAATGAAAAGCATTTTGAATAATATCCATGCAATGGAATCATCTATGTAACAGTGAACATAATATGATTTCCCATACACAATCTGTAAATAAGACATCCCTAGGAGGACTTGTCTCCCTATTATGCAGATGACAATTCACTGCACAGACCAAAAGAAATAAATATCTTTAAAAGATGCACAAAATAGGTGGGAGTTTCAGAGCAACTGGATAAACTGCACAATTTATGTATTTCAGGTTAAATCTCTAAAATAAGAAAGAAACAGAATGATAAACTAATACTTAAATGGTATTCATCTGAAGGGGCACTTTAATCAGTTTAGAAATGAATATAAAATGTGGAAAAATAAAAGCAGCCTTACAAAATATTTGAAAGTCAGGCTGCAAAAAAAGTTGGAGAGATCCCAGAAAAATGATTACATACATAAAAGGCAAAATATCAAGGTCTCAGCATGCAGGTACTCTAAAAAATGGTAACTGTCAGTTTCCTTAAAGGACCCACTAGCCAAAAAAAAATAAAAAATAAAAATGCAATTTGGAATGGCATGGCGGTTAGTCCAATACAGCACTTTAAAAATGCCATTTTTACAAGTTTAATTCATTAATTTTATTGCTGTCTGTTCTTATCTTTAACGATAAAAGACATGTTGTTAAAACTCAGTCTCATTGTTTTCTATGATGCTTTAGATCAGCGGTTCTCAACCTGTGGGTCGCGACCCCCGCCGGGGTCGCGAGGCCGTCCCACGGGGGTCGAGAACCGCCTCCGACTCCCGGAAGTGCCGCAGGAACCCTTCTTATAAGGGTTCCTGCGGGTGACGTCAGCCGCAAACGACACCACGTGACGCGCGACGTGATGACGTTTCGGCCAAACGTCACCACGTGACGCGCGTACGTGATGACGTTCGGCCGAAACGTCGTCGCGGCGTGGTGACGTCAGGGCTGGGGTCGCCGGCCGAAAAGGTTGAGAACCGCTGCTTTAGATAAAGCATGTAGAGCAGCAGTTTTCAACCTAAATTGAGACTGAGACCCCCCTGGGCTGACTTCATGAGTGACATATCAAGCCTGACATCATCACGTCACATGACAACGTTTGGCCGAAATGTCATCACGTACGCATGTCATGTGGTGACATCGGGCCTGAACGTCATCACATAACACGCAACAACATCTGGCTCGATACATCACCATGCAGGAACCCTATATAAAGGGACCTGCAGTCTCTTCCGGCTTCAATAGCGTGTTTACGACCCCTGTGAGAGCGTCGTTCGACCGCTGATGTAGAGGAAGTGTGATCTAAAGTCTGTGTTTTTAAAGCTAAATTTCTTACTTTCTATACACAATTTAGAATTTTTGGGGGCAAAGATTAAGGGGGGAATTCACGATACTCCGAAGTGAGGTGCGGAGTCTTTGCCTCACTTCACACTGACTGATATGCGCTCGCTGATGTCCTGCAGTGCTTGTCAGTGAGCGCTTTAAAGGGATTCCAGTCTCGGCAAGAGCAAAAAAGAGTTGCCTCGCCAAGACTGGAATCCCTTTAATGCGCTCGCTGATGTCCATGTTCAGGACATCAGCGAGCGCATCTCAGTCAGTCCGAAGTGAGGCGAACACTCCGCACCTCACTTCAGAGTATCGTGAATTCCCCCCTAAATACAGAGTACTTACAAATGCATTTGAGGCATTTTCAATTTTTGGTGTCACTGTTCTTTTAAAGACACTTGCGATACTTGCTCATCTCCATTCATCCCTTGCTATTGTAGTAAAAAAGGAAAGAGAAAGATTCGTCCTTCTTCTCATCGGACACTGGCATATAAAAACAGCCACATATGAGAAAAAAATTAAAAATGGCACTTTACATCATTCAGTCAGTATATGACCTCATCAGTCATGTGATTAGCAAGTTACTTTTAACATATCAACTGAACATTTTGCCTTCAAAATTAGGGCCACTGACATATCAAAGAGTCAAAGTTTTAAAAAAAGAAAAAAACTAAAGACATAATTGGTTTGCTTTTAAAGTTTATCATAACCAAGTTGATCATTGTCATTAAAGTGCTTTCATTTGCTGCATTATATTTAAGTAACATCTTATTTATATGAACAATTTTCATAATATTCTAGATTATACACAATGATCAAATTTCAGAATCTGCAGCACAACAAAAAAAAAGCAGTAACATATTAATCCAATACTGTAATACAATCTTTTTTTTTTTAATTCGGCTAATAAAAATGCAGTTTATTCATTTACACAAAACATAAAATAGAAATTGAATTGTAAATAAATATGTATTCTATAGAAATGTCATGAAGAAGCAGCTGATTACACTATATGTAACATGATTCTGTACAAGTCACAATATATAAATACAATTCAAATATTAAAAATATTTAGGCACTTTTCTAGAACCCTACTAAAGTGTATCATACTACTATAAGCTTACCAAAGTGCAACAAATTTTAGTTACATTTAAAAAAAAAAAGAAGAGACTAAAGTACAATATTTGTTTTTAATGTAATTTGGTCAGTGTGCTTGTCGATTTCGTTCTTTAATACTGCTAGATCATGTTATTTAAACCAAACATTGGTGACTGGCAGTCAGCATATTCAAACCAGTCCAATTATTTCTATCGTTCTGCATGACTGGCGGTATCCAAGGAACATGACCGTACATCTTGTTGCCTCTTGCTTGTTGCTGATAACTAGGCAATACACGCAGCTGATACTGGAAACTGGACAGTTGTTTTCTCTTCAGATATTTATTCCAGGCTGGAACAGACTGCATCATCATCCCTGGGAACTTCATGCAGGGAAAAAGTGGGAAGAAACACAAGTTTATTAGTATTAAATAGATAATAAAGTGGAGGCAAAGAAAATAAACAAAAGTTGTCTCTGAGGCTCCCCCAACTGTATCTTCTAAAATACAACCCTGGAAAAATCCAATTAAAGAAGCCTCCAGTAAACTCTTTGCCATTGGCATAAGAGCGCTCAGGGAAGCAAGACAGATTCATTTCTGCCGAATTGTGGACTGGTTTTCCGGCTTTCACCTGCCTGTTTTTCTAGAAAAAAAAAAAAAAAAATCAGTAGTGACTAACTCTGCCCTTGACTGGTTAATAAGTAAATAAAATGAGAGGATGGAATTAATTTATGGAGTCATTAATGAAAACATGAGTGGGTGTTGCATGTGTGTTCAACTGTGACATTAGCCATTTATAAGAGAGAAGTACTACTGTTTGTTGGAATGTAAGTGAGGATAAATATGCCAGTGTGAGTCTGTATGCATTTTTGACTGTTACTGTAATAAAATGTGGAGAAGTTCATAATTAAAATGATCATCATGTATCAACCAGGGTAATCGTTCACAGAAGTTTAGTAACCAGAGGTTGGATTGCATTATTCTAATTCCCCTACACCAGTATATGTTAACTGCTGACGGGTTGTTATGGGTTACTAGAACTCAGTAAACAATCAGTTTGAATGTGTCCAGTACAGAAATGAAAAAGTGTAAGAGTGAATCTCAGTAGGTGAGTAAATATGTGCTCTCCACAATGAAACCCTGGTAGTGTGCGACTAAGATATAATGTAATATATAATATAATGTCTCATGACTTTGAAGATTCAGATGTAAAACTGTTTTGTGCCAATTTTATGTGGTTTATTAAGGAAGATTTGCCATGCCACTATTTAGCAATCGATAGACTACAGCTCTGGGGCTAGGTTCACACTACCGTATTGTGCACAGCGTATTTAAAAAAAAAAATTCTCCGGCGAAAATATGCTGAGAAAAAAAAGCCAGAGAAAATCCATAGAGAACAATACTAATGTCAGAAAAAGTGTTCGCACTAGCGTATCATGCGCAGTGTATTACACTAGAACACTACTTGCTCTATTTTTTTGGGCGCACAAAACGCAGCGTATTTTATGTGACTACATTAGTGTCAATAGAAATTTAACAATTGCGATCCGCGCACAGTGTAAAAATGTGCTGCGTTTTCAAGCACATGACATTTTTTAATAGCAAAAAAGGCAGGGAAAAAATACCTGTGAAAATTCACCTCTGAAAAAAGCCTATAAATAAAATCCTTTTAAAAATCAGGAATGGATTCAACCAAATCCAACTAAAATAGGAGACATTAGAAGACATTTTTCTGTATTGTCCTTTCAGTGGCTGGTAATTGAACATTGACAATACAGAAAAATGTCCTCTAATGTATCCTACTTTCAGTTGGATTTAGTTGAATTCATACCTGATTTGAAAAGGATGTACGTGATGACGTTTCGGTCGAACATCATCACGTGACGTGCATACGTGATGACGTCGGGCTTAAACGTCGGCATGTGATGTAAGCGCCGGGGGTCGCGGTCTCAACAAGGTTGAGAACCGCTGCTCTACAGCTATATAGGATTTCAGTAAAAGGCCAATAATCATCTCTTGCAGTTAAAGACGAGAAAACTGGTTACAGTATTCTCCATGTACTGCATCTAAAATGTATTTTACATTTTCATTATACAGAACAATAATAATTTATTCCAATTCCTAATTCTCACAGCAGTGACCAATAATACAGACATTTTAGGAGCTAAGTAAACCTGTTACAAATCACTCTGAATTTACAATACAAAAAGCAATTCAGTAGGCTTCAAAGAGGTCTTTAAAAGTCCAGGTAATTTTAAATTCTCCCACAAGGTTACTTACTCATAATTAAATCTCGTATCTGCGTTACCTGCTTAGCAACACAGCATTATCAAAAGGTCACTAAAGTAGAATCCAATGCAACAAGAGCTTGGTGCATTCAATTTCAGAAGAGATCAAACTCTGCTTCTCTAGAAATAAGCATTAATTATAAAAGCAGTGCATGTTTATCTGATTGTGGGCAATAATAGTATGTAATTATACAGCAGGGCATTTAAATGCACATTGCTCTTTCACACTGAAAAAAACAGAGAAAGGGACAGAGTTGTACTGAAATACCTGATACGGGTTACTGGTGCTGGAGAGTAAAGAGGCTGTCTCTGGCTTTTTATTGAAGTAGACTTCATCATCTGAGGAGGAGGCGGAATGATAATCAGAGGTCACTGCTTTATCCACTGCATGAGTATGTTTCTGAACAATTTCTGTCTCGCCATTTCTCTTGCTTTCAATGCTCGCCACTAGGAAGGCATGATTCTTTTCACCGTATCTTCCAAATTGAAAAACAAAAAACTAATTTTTACAGTTTCTATACTGAGTATACAAGAATAACCACTTGCTGGGTAAAACATCTCCCAGTTCACCAAATAAGTAATAAGGGGTCAGGCAATAAGACAAATACATTTAAATATATCAAGGGAAGCATTTATCAGAAGCAGAAGATGGCTGCACCAGACAAAACAAGAAAATTAAAAAGGTGCCTATGGGAGAGAGTATAAACAGCCTGACAGTAGCTGTGGTAGGGCTCGATATAACAATGGAACTCATACAGGAGACAGATACAAAGCACACTTAAGGACCTAAACAAATGTCACGGGTAGAAAGAAATAGAGATTCCATAGTTCATGTCAGCCATTCTCAGCATTTACATTAAGACTGAAAAACCAGACGGAGGCATCATATAGTACAGTGGCAAAATGACGGCATGCATGGCAGAGAGGGTACTTAAAGCCCTCTCTGTGGGTATGCATGCCATTGCCACCACTGCTCTAACAACTGTCATAGATCTCTCAAGCAAGTGAGCGCTCCTTCATTGTAGGCTGTGGATCTGATCTGAGAGTTTTCAGGTTGGACCTGTAGCTTACACTGAAGGAGCACTTGCTCGCTGGGAGGATCTAGGTAGGATAGCTATTGGACATCTGCCCTGATGCAGGAGCAATGACGTCACTCATCTGCACTCGATGCCGAAAAGGTTCGCTACCACTGATACAGAACATCATATACCTCGGTCCATGGAGACCACTTCCAGCGCTGGCTCCTGCTTCAAGATTTCACCCACCTTCATTTCCTCTGTTCCAGCAGTGATCCTCTCCCCTTCCTGCTTCATCACTGATTTTTCTCAAACTGCCTCCAAGCAGTCCATGAGACTCATATAATGTTTAAAGTTAAGTTTATGTGGGTTTTAAAACAAGCATATAAGTGACATACAGAGAAGCAAACCAAAAAGAAAAAAAATATCTGACTAGTTTGTCAGTATTTGGAAATTACTCACCTGCAACACACTTCCCATGGATCCACCCATAAAGTGAACTCCTTGGGTAGACCCAGCTCCTCGTATACCAAGCCAGAGTTTAAGCAAGCTTTCAGAAGTTCGGGATCAGGCCCTTGAAATTTGTTCACACGGATACATCTAATTTAAAGAAACACATCGAGACATTATAGGACAACATATCCATTAAATAATGATATATATATATATGTAAAACTGCCAATATAAGCTACTTACAGCTGCAGAAAAAACAATTTATGGAGCATTTGCATTTGTGTACTACACTAAATAGCAGAAACTAGTGGAGAATGCAGACTTAATTTTTAAGGATTTTTAACACATTAACTGGTGATACACATGTGCACCATCATTAACCCTTGTCTTATAAAGTCACACTAAGAGGGGAATTCAGGATAGTCCGAAGTGAGGTGCGGAGTGTTTGCCTCACTTCGGACTGACTGATCAGCGAGCGCATTAAAGGGATTCCAGTCTCGGCGAGAGCAAAAGAGTTGCCTCGCTGAGACTGGAATCCCTTTAATGCGATCGCTGATGTCCGCGTGTAGGACATCAGTGAGCGCAGATCAGTCAGTCCGAAATGAGGCGAACACTCCGCACCTTACTTCGGACTATCCTGAATTCCCCTCTAAGTGTATGAGCCCTGTAAGTGTGCTAAATAAAAGATATTGCAAGTGGTTCAAATGGAAAAGTTTGCTTCCCTGACTCCAAATGGCATGCAGGCCTACAACTGGATCTACACACAATCAGAAACTTTAATGTCAGTGCATCCAATTCCATCCAAATAAGCAAATCAAAGCTAATAAAACAACTTTAGTAAATGCAATAGACAACTCTACTGCCCATAATGTAAAGATAGTATCACAAGGTGCTTTGCAACCAAGTAATTGTGTTTTATGTTGGTAAAACGCCTGTGGTTGGAAACGGTAGCGTATTAGAGACATTATGCCACTGCGAAAACCTCACATCAGCAAAAAGCTTGATGTCACACATCCCTACAACAAAAACAAGTAAATGTTTCACCTTTTTCAATTCAAAATATGACCTCTTCTGAAACTGATCGGAATCACAGAGGGTTCTATATACTTCCACAGTGATTATTCTAGCTTTGTTTCCATTCTAAACACTCCCAACAACTTGTCTTTAAACCAAGAGCTTCCCCCTTCCTTAGATCTACCCCGCATTTCCTATAGTCTCATAGTCTATGTTTTACTCTAAAGGTGCAAACACCACAGTGTCATCTCTTAAACCCCTTTACTTTCACACCACCTGCTCGCTGTCTTGTTATGAAATCATAGTGCATTTCTGGTATAGGCAAAGCATCCAGACTTTACCCAGACATTGAGTGCAAGGGGGACATTCAAAGGACTTTAAGAAGAGGCAGAGTTGCACCTTAATCTATCAGTCTTTTCCTAGATCAATCTGAAGCTTCAGCTACAGCTACAAATTAATATCTACAAGCTCCTTATATTAACGAAATCAAAAGTAAGTCAACGGCAACAGAAAGGCTGCAAGCAACAGAAGTAAATGTCTCAATCCTTGACTTCTTCTGTACTTCCTTACTGCATGTATTTAGTATTTTTGGTGGTGGACCACCATGTCTAGCAACCACAGCATCAGCTTTGTCAACTGTAGTCATTTTATTTTCTGCCCACTATCCCTCAGTCCTGTCTCTATGGGCTAAAGGCTGAAAAAAAAAATCATACCATTTACTCTGAAGGTTATAATAGGGATCATTGCTTTTCCCTGCACTTATCTAATCAATCCGCTTCAAGGAAAACTTGCAGATTTCTAAAGCACAATCAGCTCCGTCTAGACAGGGCACAGAGGTATCCACATAGTGTTGTGTAGTGCAACAGTTTCATACTGGAATATTACAATACGGATTGTGACCAGAAACATCACAAAGCGTGTGTTTCACCTTGTGCAAAATGGTAGTTCTTTGCTTTCAATATTAGAAAGGCAATTTATTTTATGAATAAGGATGGTACGTCCTCTTCATTATTGAAAATAAATCGTATTTAATAAAATGTGGTAATTAGCATAAATAAAAATGTGTTTTGTTATTTTCGGCCGGACTGTTCCAGTAAGCTACAGCAGCGGGAGGGGATGATGGGTACACTTTCATTTGTTAATGCTTTGGTATTATTTACTAGGAAGGACTTGCTTCTGCTGTTTGATTAAAAAACCTATAATTCACTTGCAGTAAAGTTTTGCTTTCAGTAACATCTACCACAACATATTGGTAGACTTTAATAACAATAACCCCAGCATGCTTACCTGTATGCCTGACCTTTAGAAGGGGTTTCTGGGTACCAGTGATTCACGTACTTGTCATGCAGTAGCCTCGTCAGCTCCTCAGAGAATCTTTCGACTTCTTCCTTCCTTCCTTTCTCAGTCTTTATTAATTTTGAGAGAAACAAAACAACTGCTGCTATTTCACTCTTCATCTTCCACTGCAGCAGGTTGGGTAGAGGAGAAAATTGATAATGTTTAAACCACTGCTGCAGTTTATGTCACTGCATTTACACCACACCAGTAAATCAAAGTTCTACAGAACCTTCCACCCCCAAGTCAAATCTCTGTAAATAAACATGAATGCCAAAGGGATGCCAACCTATTGTTATCACACACCTGATTTGTTAAGAACTTCTACTCAGACAGGGAACCTCCACCCATCATGCGTACAAACAGTCAAAAGCTTTCAAACTAGCCAACCAAAGTAAAGCAGGCACATGTGGGCAAAATAAATATTTCACCCCATTACATGAGTGGAAGCCATTTAAACTACATTATATTTTAATTTAATCAATCACAGGAATAATTGTGCAGTCTCTGCTCGGATTTGGGGGTAAAGACTGATGTATACATTCCACACAGCTTTACAGAGAATATTAAATTGCTCACATTAGTCTCTGCCCCAACACAGTTTACAATCTAATCAAGGACACATTCAGGAGCGAAATATCTCTTTAATTGTAAGCAGAGCGACAGCTGATGCTCTAGAGTAATCAGTTTAAAATGGAAAATGAAAATGGTACTCTGCCCTGCAAGTACAAGCACTCCTGCTGCAACAAAATAATTAATTCAAAAAGCAGATTAGCAATTATCTTAGAAAGCTACTATCTACAACATATTAAAAATGCATTTAAGGTGATCACATTTAATAAGGCATAGCTGAAACATTTTATAATGTACTGTGATCACTAGAGTGTTCCATGAACTTGCAGCTGATAGAACAAACATGAGGAAGTCCAGAGAGAATTAGCTTGTTTCTGTTATTGTGCCCTGGGAAGAGGAAATCCTATATGTGTTACTGCAGTCTACTGGTATTTAATGTAAGGCAGCTTGTTTTTTAATCTGTTAGGTCAGATAAATCTTACCATATTTTTTGGACCATAAGATGCATTATTAGTTAAAATAATTTAACAAATAAAAGTCCTGCACCGTATGGTCCAGTAGCAAGCTTTCCCACTGACTTACCTGCCACTGAAGACAACCAGCACAGGCATACTAAATAACAGCAACCCAGCTTTTTTATTGGTCAACTAGGACAGGATATCTTATCTCTACTAACCAATCAGGGGAGTTCCACCAGCAAGGTTCTCTGGGCATACTCATTCCAAAGGTAAGTAAATGGATTTTAGGAACTGGGTTTTATTACTTTATTTTCCATAGGAGAATTAGAGCTTCTCCAGCAGTTTCACTTGCCCAGTGCAATATAGTCAGCTCTGTCCCCACACTATCCCGTTTATGGTTCATTTAGCCACCTGCACAGTAAGTTTATATCTGTTTTTTTTCCCCCAGTTTATCACAGGCAAATTCATCAAGATAAAACTATAGGCCAGGGGTCTGCAACCTATGGCTCTTGGGCCAGATGTGGCTCTTTTGATGGCTGCACCTGGCTCTTTGAATGTAACTAGCAGTGCTCACTGGGGTGGGCGATAATGCCAAAAAACGATATCTCGATATTATTCCTAATAATACCGATAATGATAATGGACGATAGTAACAAGTAAAAAAAAAAAAAAAAAAAAAAAAAAAATGAGAAAGAGCAGTTCAATACGTGCCTGTTGCTTCACTGTTCACTGCTCTGCTCCCAGCTCCTCCCAAGTGTTCTAGTGCGGCTAAGATGTTGAGAGTCTCTGTCGGCAGCTTTAACTTTGTAAGCGCGCTGCTTTCTGCCCACCTCCCAGAAGCCGAACAAGCATGCAGCCGCACAGGCGCCGCAAAGGCGCACGATAACACGATATTGCCATCTGGCAATATCGATAGAACCCGGTATGCGATAGTATCGTGCACGATACATACCGCACACCCCTAGTGCTCACATGCAAGCACCACTTATTACAGTCTGCCTGCTAATCGCCAGCAAAGCTCTATCAAGGCTTCCGGTTTGCTAGGCAATCTGGAGCCGCTGACATCACCGCTTTTCTGGGTTGCTAGCAAATCTGGAGCCGCTGACGTCACCTATGTGACATCACATATGATGTCAGCAGCTCCAGATTTAAAAGAGCTGAGCAAAGCTGCACTATATGGCTCTCCCAGCCTAAAAGGTTGCCGACCCCTGCTATAGGCATTTGTGTAATGGTATGAGTTAGATATGCTTTTCCCATGATAGTAACATGGAAAGATGTAAACTTTCTGCTCATGTTGCTAATTATGCTACAGACAGGAGAGGGGTTGCAATACAAATACACTACAACTACTGACATTTCTTGAACAATAAGATGCACTTTTAAAAAATTGCATTCACTCTATCATTTTTCTTCTTCTAAATTTACACACAATATTTAATGGAGTCTTCTGGAATATACATTAGCTAGGAAAGGAGTCACTACAGGTGTAATTCATTGTAGCCTAGGGACATCACTGATGAGTGAAGACAAAGGGGGTTATTCACTAAGGTGCGAATTTGACTGTCAAATTCTCAAACAGAGGATTCCCATAGCAAATTCGCGACAGCAACAATTTCCCCACTGTATACTACAGTGTATATACTGTGACAATTTGTAAAGTTACGACAGCAACAATATTCTCATCGTAAAGACGCAACTGCAACAGTAGCAGCCTATTGCAACTGTCTTTAGCTGGCGAATTCACACCTTTACACAACAATTCGGACTTTAGTGAATAATTCCCCAAAGCCCAATATTGGCTCCATCTGGGTGCAACTTAAACAGCCTTGTTTTTCATTTTCTGAGCTGTGAAATTACTGTTGTTACATCTACTTGTTATTTAATAGAAGATTATATACATTTACTGTGAATATTGATTATAACCACAGTTTAGTGTCCCTAAAAAGGAGGTTTCAGTTGTAAAGGGAAATTTATGCAGGTTTTTAATCTATCTTTTCAGCTGAAGAGAATGATCATGTTTGAAAAAGGTTTATTTTCTACCTTTTTCCGTATATGTAGAAAAGGGATTTGCCATATAGATTACTGAAGAATTTAACAACAAGAAGAGTGGAAAACATGTATGTGCACTAAAGCTCTTCTATTTGCATGTATAAATGCAATGGAATATTGCACACATACACCGTAATCAAGGCCTCAGTTCCTTTCAGTATATTTAGACATGTGGGAATAATGTACAGGAACTCTCATTAAAAGACATTTCCTTTTGCATTTAGCACTTCCTGTCTTGGCGAGTTAACACAAATGTTGTCTCTACTATGCATAGAATATGTATTTCCAGTAGGAATGAGCACCTAAGGTCCTATAGCATTTAGATCTCTGAATAAAAAAAAAACCATATAAACAATATTTATCTTTTTCTGTGTGTAATGATAAAGGGAATAATTTCTAGTATTTCTAGTGCAGCTGGTATCTTACACTACCGGGTTTACTAAGAGCTTATGTCCTATAAGTCAGAGGTCCCCAACCTTTTTTGTACCAGGGACCGG
>WMED01000805.1:0-31337 GCA_019650415.1 Pipa parva
ATTGTTGTTTGATTATTTTCTGTATCTATTATCATCAATTTATGCTTGATTCCCTTACATCAAACAACAGGAATTTGTGGAACTTCATTTGTATTGTCCAGTATTAAGGTATTTATTTCACAATCACACTGGTTGAATTTTTAGCTAAAAAGTTACTGAATCGATTTTAAGTCACTGAATCATTTCGGATCGGATCGTTTTAAATTAACCAAGATTGTCCTTGAATCGTATCGGCAGCCATGAATCGTGATACGAATTGAATCGTTGTTAAAATGAATCGTTACACCCCTAATACAGAGCCAGTTATGAAGCACAGTTAGATGAAAAGAACAAGACCAATACAGGAAATGATAAAATGTTTACAGAACAATATATGTCACGTATACAGTAGATCTGGGAAGACTCCTTGCTGTTTAACAGTCTGAAACCTTAAGAAAAACATATGCAGCAAATTACCATGTCTGCCAGTGACCTAAGACAAACAAGGTGTTTTGCCACACAGCTCCTGTTCAACTGCACTTTGCTATACCATTTGATGATGCCCACTGGCTGTTTACAGTAGAAATTACAGCTCTGCTTTTGGCTGGTAGGACCCTAGTGCTTTCCATGGTAAGTTGCTAGTACTGTTGCACTTTAGCCAGAGATAAATGCGCAGTGTTAAAAACACTAGTGTGACCCTGGCATTAGCTTAGGTTTTCTGAGAGAAAATGCCAAGTGTGGTCTTGTTTCCAGAGTAGTTTTTGCAATTGGAAAAGACATGTTTGTTGATTTCTTCTTTGGCAATAAAAAGCAGTCTAGCCTCACTTTACAACTGAAATACAGGCTGTCTTTATAAGAAGCATGCATTTTTTTTTTAATCTATATAAAATATTTATAATTTGTCACAAGCAATAAACTCTGTGAGATTATCAGCACAGTGAGATGTCTTATATCTTAAGATGAGAAACTTAATGGAAGAAAAACAGAACTTTTAAATAGTAGCACAGACAGCAGCTAATCAGTTTCTCTTTTCCATCTTTGCTTTTGGTTGTGCAATACCTTAATCTCCATGGAAGTGGCCTTGCATTTGTTATGCTAAGGTCTCTTTTCTTGCTCAGTGAATTGCTTTTATGCAGCAGTGGGCACATTAAATGCAGACAGAAACACTTCTCTAACATGAAAGAGCTGTAGAGTCTGGCATACTGGCATACTTCTCTTGCCTGGTCATCTCAGGGATTCAGATGAAGTCTTTGTTGTCGGAAAGAGACATTCCTGTGTAAGCATCTTATCATATGGAAGCATGGAGTGCTATGTGATAAAGTCTAAGCATTGTGGCTTTCCACCCCAATAGAAATGCCATCAATGGTAGAGGCATACTCAAGGGACTGGTGTCAGCACAAAGATCCAGAGCCAAAACTAATTAAAAAGGCTCAGTTAACCCCATTACTCCTTGAGGTGAAGGACTATTACTTAGAGTTTATATTCAGGTGATATAAACATGGCAAATATTTACATTTTCAGAAAAACAATTATATTGTTCGGTTCAGAATATCCAGGGAAGTCTACTTCCAAATGAGTTGAAAACTTGACACACAGACTTTAGAACAGCGGTTCTCAACCTGTGGGTTGCGACCCTGGCGGGGGTCGTACGACCATCTCACGGGGGTCGAGAACCGCTTTGGATCCCGGAAGCGCTCGCCAGTCCCTTTTTATAAGGGTTCCTGCGTGATGACGATTGGCCAGAACGTCATCACATGACGCGTGTATGTGATGATGTACCGCCTGAACGTCATCACGTGACGTGCAAACGTGATGACGTTCCAGCCGAATGTAATCACGCGATGCGCAGTGACGTCACCGCCGGGAGTTGCGGCTCAAAAAAGGTTGAGAACCGCTGCTTTAGAACTACTTACTGATTAACTTTAATTCTGACTATCCTTAAAAAAAACTATGGGAAGAATGGACAATTTAGCACACAGGTATGTACCTAATGAATGTCCATCACTCTGGACCTCCTTGGGGCTAGCTTCTGACAGTCTTAAATGGACATCCATCCCTAATTGTGATGATAATATATGTACATGAACACTGAAGATAATTTTGATACTTGAAAGCTGTTACAACGCAAACTTGTATAGAGTGTTTAGAAGATCACAGAAGTACAAAGTGAAAACCCTACATACCATTCTGGCTTCTGCAACCTGGTTGAGTCAGTAGCTCTGTAAATTGCAGAAGCACTATATTTTATCACTATAAACTATAATTCTGTTATAGTGGCAATATCTAAATAATATACATACATATATTACTGACTGTTTTTAGCAAACAACAGTTTTTTGGATATGTGACGCTGTAAAAGTAATGTGTAGAATAGTTACTAAAACTTCTTAATTTGACTTTGACAACTTTAATTCACTGGATAATTATAGAACTGGGGTCATTTTGCAGGCTACAATATCTTTATACCTGATTCGTGTGCAAAAAAAGATATGCATCATTTCATAAACATATTACAATCAGCTTTCAAATGACTCTAGCAGTATACCATGATAGTAGAGATTTTCTTACTTTAACAACTTCGGCGAAATGTATTAAACTTGGAAAGACCGCTCTTGGTCTTTCCAAGTTTATCAAGCAAGATTTCTCATTGGAATCGCGAGACGTTTTTGAGATGGAGTTTTTCAATCTTGATTTTTTGATGGTAAGGTAGCCATTAGTAGTATGGATACCTTTCCATCAAAAAAAATTTAAAAACTCGAGATTGAAAAACTTGATCTTCAAATATCTAAAAAATCTCGTGAGAACACTGCCAGATCTTGCTCGAGAGCAACCTTTTCGAGTTTAATAAATTTTGCCCAAGCTTATTAATTACATCTGAAGTAAGGGAACGGAGTTCAGTTCAATGCTACTCGCTGTGCAGACATTGATTGAGATGAACAGCATGAAGGAGTAAACTTGCTGTGGCAGGAATCCAGCGGCAGCTAAACATTTCACTGTTATCCAGAGTGAAAGAAGTAAACTGTGACTGTCAAAACCAACTGTCCCAGAGAGTCTTGTAAAACTCCCTGCTTTCTCTCAGAGCATTAGCAGTATCTGGTACTGTTACAGTCGTCATAGATGTTATTGCATAAAACTAATTTCTTGGTGCACCATACATAAAGCCACCGTATTACAACATCTTCTGTGATATGGATATTTATAGTATGATTGAGGTGTCTCCTTGTAAAACATGGAGATCTTCATATTGTGCAGCTACTTTCCCGATTCTCCATTTTATGGAACATTTTCATCATTTTTTCTTCTGTTCGTCTTCTTGCACCTAAGGGAAACTGTTTTCGTAGAGGTACAGTATGTTTGTGGGCTTTTGGTGTTATTTCTTTGCTTTGTGATGTGGGACGTTTATCACAGTTGGATATAGATTGACACCACTTTTTCTCCAGAGGAATATAGTGATTAAATAATAGCCTGGAATAGGCATGAATTTTACCACCTGTCATTAAATCAGTAAACATCTGTAAGTCTTGAAGTTTTCATGCAGATTGTTAGTATTGTATTTGTCATGATACCTACCTGGCTGTCCATCTCCTCCGGGGGTTCATTGCTCTTCGGGCGTTCCGGCGTCGGCGCGTGTCGCAGCCTCGGTGGGGTTCTGTGTGGCGCGACGGGTTGACGTCAGGCGCGCTGTTGTTCCTGGCGACTGGATGGTCCGCGAACAGTCATTGGTGGCATGCGACGGGCTTGACGTCAGACGCACCCTCGCTTCCTGGTCTTTTCCCCGCCTTCTGTCTATTTAAACCCGACAGTTCTGTTCGCTGACGCCCGTGTATAGTTCTCTCAAGGTGATACTTGTAGCTTGTTAGTTTGTTCTGTTTGGTACTTCCCGTTTCTGACCCTTGGCTTCGTCTGACCCTGTTGACTTCTACCTGCACCGACCCTTGGCTTCGTCTGACCCTGTTGACTTCTACCTGCACAGACCCTAGGCTACGTTTTGACTTTGCTGATTTCTACCAGCGCTGATCCTTGACTTCGACTGGCTTGCCTTCCGTATTCCTATTGGGACAGCTGTCTTAGGGACCGCGACCTGGGTAGGCCCTGCAGCGTAGCCCATATCCCCTTGCGGGGGTCACTGGTGAAGACCAGGGTCTACCTTAGATTCCACACCCTAGGTTCAGCTCTCGCCAAGTCCCTTAGGACTGTTTACTACCATAGCCTCCTTCTCCACGCAGGTTGCATCCGCACCTGCTCATTACAGTATTCAATACACTACTCAATAGTAACAATACCTTCTTTTTTATTATGAAACTTTGATAGCAAGATAACAGTTCACTGCCAATTCTTTTATTTTTACACACAGGTATTCTGTATTTCCAATAAAGAGTAAGGCAAATATAGTAATAAAATAAATTTATCAAATGTATTTGAAAATTTGTATCTTAAGAGTGATACATTTCAGACCTAACAGTACTCAATGAATGATTTTAAAGGAGAAGTACAGTTAGACTACATCTTTACACATGCAGTACTATACCCTAGTGAGAAGCTTTTCTCTCCAGTAGATGTTTCATCTGAAGCTGGATGGTTTATTACACAGGACTGATAAGCTCCCACACCAGGAAATGTGTGTGATATAATGAAGAAACATGTGAAGAAAAAGATGCCTGACTGTTATTGGTTGAGCAATGTGCTGACCTTTTGTAAATGTAAATTGTAATCCTTATTTAAACCCTTTGTTACCAGATAGTATAATCAGTGTATTCATCAGACTTCACTTAGTATGTAACTTCTGGACACCCCTTCAGTTTAATTAACAAAAATTACTGTTACTAAAATTTTCAAGTGTTCTGGTCTCTGTTCTTCCTCTATTAGGTGGCTTGAGTCTTGCAAGAACCTGTTCCCTGTCCTAATATATATACTATATATACAGTATGTATATATATATATGCTATTTAGATTGTAAGCTCTGTGGGGCAGGGACCTTCATCCTTTTGTTTCAATCATGGCCTGACACTTAGAGTGATGTATTTTCTTGATTATATGCTTGTATTTTACTTCATTTGTTCTTTGTTACGTATTTTCCCTTGTCTGTATAACTGTATTATTGGATTTTACAGCGCTGCGTAACCTTGTGCTTTAAAAATTAAAATATACACACAAAATATATGCATACACAAATGCACACATGTATGTGTATATACTGTGAGTATATGAGTATATATATATATATATATATATATATATATATATATATTGTAGGGATTTACTCACTTGCTGCGGTAGTTACTCCCAAAATAATGAAAATTCCAACGGGTTTCTCTTGCTTAAGAAGTGGTTTTTATTTACAGAAAAGTCCAAAAGTAAAACGAAACATAAATTCAGCCAGGCTTGGCAAGATAACAGCATCAAAACAAAATAGCAGAGATGTACAGTGTTTCCTTTTCCAAAATGTAACTTTCTCTCATAACCATGTAGCCTTTTAGTCCAGACTCCCACTCCAGAGTCTCAGTGGTCTTTCCACTGACCACATGTCAGCCAGCACAACACACACTGACAGAGACCCCTTTTAAACTAACTTGTGCTTCCTTTTAAACTTGCATAAGTGCTCCATATTAGCAACACCTGAGAGGGAGCATAGGAGTGGCCATCCCACCCAATCTCTACAGCCACTCCTAAACCCTGGGCCCAAACTCCAGTTTTAAACAACCTCTGACAGTTTAACCCTGTCAGTTTTCTTACTCCCAGGGTTTTTATGCCATATTTGACATGAGTGTAAACGGCACATACACTCCCTCTCTTATTTCTCCATAGACCTGTTCACAATATATATATATATATATATATATATATATATATATATATATATATACTGTATATATATTGCGATACTTCATGATACCTTTTTACTGGACTAACAGTCATTTTAAATAGACAAACTTTCTAGAGGTCTGTCCTCCCTTTATAAAGTCACAAGAATATATATATATATATATATAAACTTCAGTTGATTTGTAACTATTTCACTTATTGTGTTGCCCTATGAGGGAGGACTGAGGCTTATAATTTTGGGTAGCCAACCCCTCTGCCTCCAGATTAATTGATAACATGCTCTGTGTTTGAAGTCAGCACATTGCACTGCTTGCCGTGCAGGTTGGACAGCAGAATACTGTAATTTTTTAAATACACAAGTGGTGCCATCATTTTCTTTATGGAATAGTCGCAGAGTCCCAAATAAAGAAGAATGCAGCTTCCCAATAAATATTTTTTCTTACTTACAATATGCTAAGTTGAAATGTAGACTTAGTATCTCACAATTCCAGGGAAGTAAATTCAAATTTTCACATAGTTGGGATATTTATCAAAGTCGAAAAGTTTGTTTAAAAACCTATTGCTGGAAGAACAGTCTTTATTTGATTATGTCGGTATTGCCTATTTAAAAATACTCTTTTTGCCATGTATGAAATAACTTTTTTATGCATTTTTTTTATATCAAAAACTTATTTTCGATCTTTAAAAATCCCAAAAATGCTTGATAAATAATCCCCACTAGTAGCTCATAACTTTATAAAGGAATTATTCCTGAAATTCTGAAGGTCTGAATTCACATGTATTCTTCTAGATCTTTGCATGTTCAGAAAAACTCTGCGATGTGGCAAATGTAGGACCAATTCAGACACAACAGTCACAGACTTATAGAGCTCTTTACACCACTTCACATATACAGGTAATTCACCTATTTATCAACTGTTGGAGTCTGTCACAGTAGCAAATTTGGCTACATAATGAAAAAAGTCAAAGGGTTGCATAATCAAAACAAAAACTACTAATAAGAAAATACAAATTTTCAAGGAGTAGAGAATTAGAGCCTCTTTGAGTAAAGGATGAATTCACCTGTTGAATTCACTTCGCTACAATTTTAATCGCATCGCCAAAATAGTCGCATATTCACTGCTCACTATTGACTAAGTGGAGAAGACACTTGTCCAAAATGCAGACAGTGGTGAACGTGTCACATGCACAGTGTTGTGTAGTCAGTCAGATAGAAGTAGGATGAGAAATCATGCAGAGTGATGCGAATTAGACAAGTGAAGGGCAGTGATGTCAGTCTCATCATATTCCACTAACTGTATTCTGTGAATATTCTATCTATTTCTATGTCACCTTGTCCCTAGGCCATGATGTCACTTAGTTGCCATTGTCACTTTTAAATGAATAGTCGCCTTATGTAACACTGGAGCCTTGCCATCAAGTTTTTGATGTGATGAAGTCAAAGAGGTAAATTCAGAACAGTTCACCTGGTCGCATTCGCACCACTCTGCTGCTTAGTCAGTAGTAGAAGTACCTGTGCACGTGCACACAAAATGATGTGAAGAGCTCCATAAGTTCACAACTCTCGTAGTCGCCCATATTAATCTCATATTTGCCACTTTTCAGATTTTGTTCTATAAGAGAATATGGGGAATTGGATAACAGACGTGAATTCACAGCCTATGTGACTATTCAAACTTCAGTCTATGAGGCTTATAGAGTATAGCAACCCCAAGGCATGAGTATTCACTTCATTGGTTGAATTCACACTTTTAATTATAAGCCCCAAAAAATTAGTTTGTAGTGGCCAGTATAAATAATGCAATTATGGAATAATTATTTTATGATTAATATATACTGTATATATATATATATATATATATATATATATATATATATATATAACATACATGTAGGTAAACACCATAATAAATAAATATACACAACTGCTTTCTAGCAGATACCTGCTTTTATTATTATTGTTATAAAGTGTATGTGTTGGCATTAAAATTTCATTGCTCTGACTGAAATAGAATCTTTTGTTAATTTAATTATATTTCAACAGGGGCACTTTAATAATTAATGATATTAACTGGATTAACAAAACTCTGGCAGGAACTGCAACCACACAGGGTGCTCTAGGGTCAAAGCAGCTGGAATAACTAAATCAGGGATTTTTTGCAAGCAGTACAATACTGGGCTGACAGTTTCTGGATACTTTCCAATAGCTGAGGTTTATTGTGTTCTTCCTGTGACAGTACATGTATTGATGAGTCATACTATACTTACTGTGTGTGTTCAAGGATTGATAATAACGAATATACATTGATTAAAAACTGAAAAATAAAATTAAGCTGTGATTTCTGAATGCATAAAATACCAGTTTAGCAAGATGTAGAAATGTAGCCTTTTTGTTGAAAAGTAGACTTAAATATTGGATAAATGTTAATGTATACAGTGAGAGTAAATTAATGCAACATGTAAGCATGTAATAACTGGGTAAAGGTTTAAGGACAAATGGTTCAGATTACCATTAACTTCACTTAGTAAGATAAGTAAAAAAGTAAAACAGTAAACTAAATCTATCTATCCTGCCGAAATGAACGTCAATATTGATCTGAAAAGGAATGGACACTGCAAAGTATGCTGGTTTCAAGGGTCAATATTTATTAATATTGATCTCTTCCAATCAGGACAATTTATTTTTGGCCCTTTATAAATTAGTGGAATCAAAAAGTCCAGCAACATGAAAAATAACATTGAATAGCAGTGATAAACGGCGCGGCGAATCAAAAGAGTTGAAGTGATACTTGTCTTTAATCATAAAAATGTAGTACTTATGGATGTACCAGAAATTAAATAGGATTTTAAATTGAAGATTTGAGGAGGTTAATGCATGAGGAAGAGAAATATGAATACATATGTCACATGTTTATATAGTATATAGAGTATGTGCATATGTGAGTTCAACGGAATGGAATTATTTGTGAGCATATTAAGCAACAACCTCATTCACTTCTGAATCAATTGAAACCCATGTTTTGCTATAGATAATGGGGGTTATTCACTAAAGTCTGAATTGTCTTTATAATGAGAATATTGTCGCAATTTTTTATTGTGGGAAAATTGTCGCAATCTTAACTTTAAAAAATTGTAGCGACTTTACAATGCTGAAATTGTAGCGGATTTGCCATGGGAATCCGCTGTTTGCGAATTCGACAGTCGAATTTGCACCTTAGTGAATAACCCCCAATATGTGGACAGAAAGACTGTTCTGTTGGCTAAATACCAGTGTAAATGTCAAATGGAATATAGCACTCAGTAGAAATGATAGAGATTACAGAAATCACCAACAAGCTGTGTGACCATATAAAATAGAACCTTTCAGGTGACTATTAATCCTTTTTACTTTTCAGCAGGGGCTGGATTATGTTAAAAAAGGTATATTTTAAGCAAAAAAAAAAACATCAGTATAGATAGAAATCTGAAATAAGCACAAAAACAATGGCAGAATATAGTGCATTACCATATAATTAAATTGAAAAAGTTAGAAACCACAAGCCACAAGGAAATGAACTGGTGGGAAGGTGCAGATAAAAGAAAATTCACCCCAAATGTGAGATATGTGAGCTCACTCACAAAGTGGGAATGCTCACCAGATTTACAACTTGAATCAGCATATAATGACAGACATGATATGTATGTCCAATAATTCCAATTCCTGGATGCCCAAAAGATGTTGTAAGGTCTCAGTTGCAGATGCAGCAAAACAATAGGATCACCAGGTTCAAAGGAAGAAGCTCAGCAGATTGTAAGAATACAAGAAAGGCACATCATAGTGCAGTATGAACGATTTTTTAATCAAATAAAAAGGTTTAAAAATACTCACAAGAGGAGTATAAAACAAGCGTTTTTTGTACAAAGGGTCATAGCAGCTGGAACAACAGTCTCACTGCAATCTCTACGCGTTTCGTCATGAAGGTACACGACTTCATCAGAAAAAAGATCAGCCCAGTAACCTTTCTGCAAACACTGGGATGATTTGACTGTAAACACTAATGGAATGGGAAATACACAGTATGGTGGAAATCTAACTGCACTAAGCTTTAAACTGTTTATCAGACTTTCTATCCTCTCCTAGGACACCAAGAGAGTCATCCAACAATCAGTAATCTTTATTAGCATAATAATTATATAATAAGCTTGCACTGATACATTTTAATGAACTAATTAACTTACAGAAACCCCTGTAAGACTGAATACTGGCCACTGCCTTTTTTTATCCTTTCTTCTGTTATCTTAACCTCTCTCTTCTTATTTTTCTTCTGTGATTCTCACTCACTTATTCCTGTCTATGCCCAGCTTGTGGGCTTGATTGTAATGTAATCATTGTTTGAGGATTAAACTTTGTATACATAGCACGGCACATCACCCAGCAGTAGGGAATTAATTGCACCTTTAAATCACCATACTTTGCTCTGAGTGAAAATCTGTATCTTCTCCTCTGCTCCCCTGGTGCGTAAGTCTCCTTCCCACTGGCAAGGCAAGCAAACAGTTGCAGGATTATGAAAGGACTACCATCTTCCCTTCAGCTTGCCTGTGAAGAGTTGACCCTGCACATCTGAGTAAATGTGCAAACACAGCGAGGAATTAAATCTGGCATGTCGATTGCAGATGGGAGAGAAAGAGTGCATCTGGCAGGTATAGAGGAACCTTGTTGAATACATAAACTCAGCCACTGTATCAGTGTTTCAGTGCAGCAGTAATCTGTACCGTATACTTTGTTACCAAGGACAGGGCCTGATCTGCTTTCAAGGCACTGTTACATAACTCGTTGCCCTCAAAATATTCAATAGACATAATCCAATGGCTTGTAATGTCAGGAAATGTAATGAAAATAAAACAAAAGGAGTAGTAATAGTCTGAGAATATGTGCAATTTTGCTTATAATTTCATATTTTAATTTTGTAAAATTGTGTCGTGTGTGCTGTTTTGTCAAGCTCATAATCACAAGTTTGCTGAATACATCAGCATTCAGTAGGAACTTTAACATTCGCATTTAAAATTTTAGGATAGTCCAGCATATTAATTGGGCTAAAATAAACAAACTATGACATTGTATAAGGTATAAGTGAAGCTTAGAAATATAAAAATAGATGAGTGTGTCAGAACAATAGCTTTATACAGAATTTAAATTCTGTCTGTTAGTTATCCAGAAGTCTGATACTGAATAGAAACAGACTGTCATTTTGTTAACTTAAAGGAACTTGGTTGTCCTATTTATTTATTGAGGACTGGGATTCTATAGGGATAGAATAAAGGAAATCTCAACATTTTCAGTCACTGTCCAGGGTACTGAATCTCTTGCCAATTGACATGAATCTGTTTATGAAGAACTGTTTATGCATTATTATTGCTTTTTATTCCAGGGAAAAGCATGACATTAATATTTAATTAACCAAAGTAAGATGAAATGCTAATAGAAGAAATATATTTGAATAGTTTTGTAGGTGTAATGGTTCTTAACACAGAATAAATAGGAAACAATCTCACATTTAGCTTCAAGGATATTGTATAAAGACAGCTTACTAACAATGCTTTTAGTTTTTTGTAAATTAAATTTTCCATGGTAAGTTTTGTCTTTTAAACCTCTATGCGGTTTACTATGGCTGGAAACCCTAACAACTAGGCAATGATTTGCTTTGAAACAGTGTCTTTATACAAAGAAAATAAATACTACCACTTATCCTACTGCCCTAGTACTGTCTAACGTTTGCCCATATTTGTCAAATTCGCAAACAGCGGATTCCCATTGTAAATCCGCTAAATCCGGTACAATTTCCTCAATGTAAAGTCGCGACAATTTTTAAGGACTCATTGGGGGTTATTCACTAAGGTGCGAATTTGTCAAATTCGCAAACAGCGGATTCCCCATAGTAAATCCGCTAAATCCGGTACAATTTCCCCAATGTAAAGTCGCGACAATTTTTAAAAGATAAGATTGCAACAGTTTTCTCATAAAGTCGAGACTGTGACAATATTCTCATTATAAAGACGCAACTGCGACAGTAGCAACCTATTGCGACTGTCTTTATCTGGCGAAATCACATTTATACACAAGAATTTGGACTTTAGTGAATAACCCCAATTGTGTTTTTGCTGTCTGGAAAATTAAAGTCAGTTGACAGAAAATGTGAAAAATACAATTCTCACTTCAATTTGTTCTGAGTGTGCAATTAAAGCTTACACTAAAGAAGGTTCTGTCTTTGGCATGGTTTGTATTTGTGCACCATTATTCTTTTACATGTAAAGTGTTATTATTGTTTAAGCTTAGCTTATACAGCCTTTTCTTATATTATCAGTGCAATACAAATTGCAATTCAACACTGAATAGGATCAAAGAACCTTGTATAGTGCCCCAACACTACAGTTACACAGAGCACTCCAGGAACAGCATATATCAGGAACACAATTACACAATTGCATGTATGCCTAAAATTCAAAACTCATGCCAGCTCAACCAGTATTACTGGACATAGAAAATATCCCCCATTTATTTAAAGTCATGTACTGTATAAAAGAATACAGTACTGTGAGAAGGCTCAGACTTGAGAAATGGAAAACAGTAAACCACACTAATATGTTTTGTGTTTTTTTCCTACATTTAGATAAATGTGCAAAATCCCTTGTGTTCATAATGCTGAATCACACGTGTTCCATTTTAGTACCACGCCATGTCCATAGGTAACTTATGTAGTCAATTACCATATCATTACAGTATCATTATGCAGTGTTAGCCTTTACTTTGATCACAGGTCTGTTAGAGATTATTCACTGCTTTCTTTATCTAAAAATATACAGTATTTCCTTATTATTTCCCTAATAATGTTACACCCACAACTGGGTATTTTTTTTTTTTTTTTGAATAGTGGTGTATTACAAATTCTTATTTTTTTCCATGGATCATAACATTAAATCTACACTTTTCCACCGTGTGTCTGACTGACAATATGTGATCTGTTTTTAAAAAACACACAAGAGGTAAAATGCCCGCAAATTACCATTTCACTAAAGTACAATGCTCAGACCTTTGTACATACATAGGCAGATAATTTCACATAGGTTATGCAAAAGATCCCTTCTCATAACAATATAGTGCTGCAGAGTGAAGAGCTTCATCCATTTATTTATTAGGTGTTCTCCATGGAAATGTTATCTTGTGCTCCATCTGTTAAAAACATACATTATTGCTTATATCTGTTGCTAAATTTGTTGACTTCGGTGTACACTTTTCTCCAGGGCAACTTGCCTTTATTATTTGTAGATACTAAGAGGTTGATTTTTAATATAAGTTCTTATAAAGGGCTTTACTAATGATATTTTACAGGCAGTGGATGTCTAATAAATGTCAGCCTGATAATATAAACAATGCCTCTGGTGCTTGTACATCATTCTTGGCATTTGTCTGTTTGTGATCGTACCTTTATTCGGTTTAATATTTGGTGTTCTAATGTTTTTGCCCTTCTATGGATCCCTAGATTCATTCTGTCTCTAGGCTAAATGTGGACATGCTATACATTTACCTTATATTCCCATTCTCTTTCACTAGGTGCCAACTATCTGTAGATCCATCAATTACCTTGGGTAATTGTAGAGAGCACACACAAGTAGCACATTTTTTTTTTATTATTATTTCCTGGAGATAGATTGTTATGACTATCCATGTTATTAATTTTAGCTTCACACTATGCTTCCCTGAGTGGATCAGAAGGATAAAGCTTTACTCTGGTGTCCTCTTTCTGTGGTTTAATATCTGTGGCTGTTTGACATTCTTTTGTCACCTTGTTCAATATTCTCTGTTCATGAGGAATTTATGAAGAGTCTGAGAGGCAGAAGGCTGAGGTTTGGTTTAGAATATTGCTGCCTGGAAGGTATTTCTTTAAGTTGTTGTGAATCCTCTGCCGGGTCACATGAACAAAGAACAGAAAAGATGCTTAGCGGGGAAAAAAGCTGAGGGAGCTTGGGAGAGAGATGAGTGATAACAGAAAGAGAATGAGTAAATCAAAAGAGTTTGCATAGAAAATCTAGGTCAGAAGAAGCTAAAGCAGAGGGAAGATAGCTCTTGGACTGGACATAGTAGCAGGTATGACTGAGTGAAAGGAAGTAGTGTAGACAAGTCTAAAATAGGGATGAGAAAAAGCGAAAGATGTGCAAGACTGAGAAGGGTACAGGAATGAATCCAACTGATGTATGTAGAGTTATGTACCGTGTTAGCCATAGATTTAAGCAAAGACAAGGGAGTATAGGTGATACCTTTTTTTGGCTTACGGAATAGAAAGTAAATGCAAGCTTTTGAGGCTTCTAAGGCCTCTTCATCAGGCAATAAATCAATTGCCTGATGAAGAGGCCTTAGGAGCCTCGAAAGCTTGCATTTACCATCTATTCCGTTAGCCAATAAAAGGTTTCACGTCTACTCTCTTGTCTCAACTGGTGTATGGTCACGCTCAGAACAAATTTTAAGTGAACAGTTAAGGGAGGAAATCTTGGAAGAAATCTCATAATGCAGAGGATGAAGGGAAGATATAGGGGAAGACAAATTAAGAAAGACAACTGGAGAAACATGAATTATGCTGGAAGGCCCTGGTGTGCACAGCGATTGTGATTTACAAGCTCAGCAGCAGTAGGTGGGTTTCCCTTCAGTAAACACGCACAGAATTAACAAAGTCTAGCAATTAAATGGAACAGTTTGAGCCAAATACCCTGCAGGGCAGAGATCTCCCTAACCCCTTCCCTGCCAGCAGAGATTGAGCGCTTACACATTTTCATGATAGTAATACTATATTGGCAGGACTTGCTTCTACGCCAGACAAGTTTCCCATTTTACTGCAGCATTCAACATTTCCGCCTACTGAGGATACAAAGAAAAAAATCCAAAAAAGACAGAATGTTTGAATTCAGCTGTGTTGTTTTAACACTGTTTTTCTAAAGTTGGGTCTTTCCACGTCATCCCTAACTGCTTATAACGTGTGCATTTGCTAGAATGCTAGAAGAGTACAGAAGGTGGAATATGCTTTAAACAAAAAAATGAATATTTCATGCAGTCAAGGATTTGGGTAAAGACCCAGGTTTAGCACCATGGGCTGTCTGTTTGGAAACTGATTTACATTTTTGAAGAAATTGGGTGGATAAAGGCAAATTGTGTTTTTTTGCTGTACAAAATTAAATCATCTCAAAGTCTAAGCGTAGCCTTGAGAGGAGGTTCACAATATATGAATAACTTAGGAAAGAAAAAATCCACCTTGTTAAACTGGCCCACCAGGACACGGGGAAAACTCCTGGTGGGCCTAGGCCTTAGTGTGTCCTTCTGGAATTTTAAACTGCATTGTTATGACATATTCCTGAACATAGTACAAAGAATGTAGAGAGAATCAGGAGACAGAAAAAAAATAGGTAGGATACAAATAATCATAGGGACGGGGTAATTAAGAGACAAGAAATAAATCTGGTGGGTCCCTGATCTCTCTTGTTTTCTGGTTCCAGGAACTCCTGTGCAACACTGAAAATATATAAGATTACCAAAAGTCTCCATGAGTATGCATGCCTGTGTATAAGAATCACTTCATATTAGACACATTCCCACATCCTGGAATCAATCCTGAAAATAGTTTGGAAATGGTAAATATGTTTAATCACAATCTTCATCTGGTGTAATACCTTGTACAGGAAAAAAAAAGTTATATATATATATATTATCCTTGTGACAATTAAAAATTGGGTGATTGCAATTTATATACAGAGCTCATTATGGTATCTTTCAGATTGCAGCAGACCATGCTTCAACTGAACTGACCAGAGGGGAAAAATTGTTACCCATAACTTTGGACTGTCTTGGCTAATTTGCCCAGTTACAGACTTTGCTGGGATGTCCTTTGCTGTAAATGAGGCACATAAATAAAGAGAAAACCACTTTGTCTTTATCTTCCCTTCTCTTCTACCATATGTTTAATTTCCCTTCTCTCAATTTCCCACATTAGGAGTCTTTGCCTTCGTGTTCACACTGCTAAAATTGTTCTCTTTGTGTGATAGCCACTTCAGGGCAACAAGCGTAAAATTGACAGACTGCGATGCTCTGTATGTTGGTATCTGTCAGGGCAAAGGACCCATGGGACTGGAGGGGACCTGTTGTTACAGGAACAGCACAGGCCTTGGGGTTTAGCTGCTTCACAGTCTCGACAAATGGAAAAGGGTAGGAATTGCGTGTCAACCTTGTATTAAAATCCAAGAACATAAACCTGCACAAGAACTTCTAATAAGCTTTGTTAGAAGTTTATTTCCACTGCCAAAGTATTAGACGCTACAAAAAAATAAAAACTGTTTTTATTATCTCCATTAATGCATCAATAGCACAGATTGTAGTTTTGGTTTATTTTCAGTAGTCTGCTGTGATGCCAGTAAAAATGGAGGCACACTTTGCAGTTGTTGACGTTTTCTTGGAACATTCCAGAATTTTAGTTGCCAATAACGATGGAGCTTGGTACTCTTGAATAGGGTGTGTTTTACCTGAGAACTCTATTTACCTGAAGACTAAGGGGGTAATTCACCAAACAGCGAACTTACCCTCCGGTACCCTCGGACATCAGCGAACACTTTAAAGGGATTCCAGTCTCGGCGAAGCTCGCGAGGTTAGACTCGAGTCACCTGGCAAGACTGGAATCCCTTTAAAGCGTTCGCTGATATCCGTGTGCAGGACATCAGTGAGCACATAATCGGGTATACGTACTGATGCAAAGGATCCGGAGGGTAAGTTCGCTGTTTGGTGAATTACCCCATAAAAATTATCAAATTCTGCCCTAATTCGTATTGTGGAATATTGATACGTATCGAATGCTGAAGCTCACACTCCCTTTTATGGAGCTGACATGAATGACATATAGCATAACTGACTTCATTTATAAAGGAACTTTCTGGTACACCAGCTTAAAGTGCACCTGTCACCTCAAAACTAATACTAATTTAGATTGTACTAATGAAATAAAGGTTTTTGTAAATATATATGTATTAAAAAATGTACCTTTATACAGTGTTTCTCTCTGTCATCTTCCCTGTCAGCCTTACTTTTGTATCGCGAGTAAAGTGGGTGGGGCTAAATGATGAGTGACATTATAGTTCCTCTAATCAAATCCCTTAAATGATGATCTAACGGGGATCTGATTGGAGGAGCTATAATGTCAATCATCATCACCCAACCCAGGAAAGAAAAGGCAGGCTGAAGGGGAAGTTGACAGAGAGAAACTCTGTATAAAGGTACATTTTTTTACCTATTGATTGTTCACACAAAGTCCATACCAGAAACTGAATCACACTTGCTCAAAATGAGAGGAATTCACCCAAAAGGGGGATATTCAAATGGCTGATATTTGTTTTCCTGCATATAATATTCTATAAAGAGGACTCTACGATAACCATCACAACCCTTTGAATGAATATTTATTCATTGACTTAGTAGAATGAGTTTATGGAAATAATATATACATCTTTATTTATAATGGTATACAGACTCTGATTTATACTTCCAGGAGACATATTAAATTGTGTACCAATCATAGAGTTTCATATATGGAGAAAACATGGGTGAACAATATGCGTGTGTGTGGGGGAGGAGCTCTGGGAAAGGAGGTTGTCATATGGTTGAGTGCTTGTCAGCTGCCTGATATGAGATTAAACAATTTGATATATATTCAGTGCCACTTTCTGCTTCTAAATATTTATTCATGTGGCTTTGCCCTGTCTAATGCAATCAGCTCTTATCTGAGATGCTGCCACATCCTTTTAAATCTGCTGCTGTCCTGTAGATCTTATAGCAAGGCATCTCATCTGTTGCCAAAGGGAAATGATACACATTGCCATGGAAGTGAATTGGTTTACAGATGAGTAAAGAATACCTTAAGTTTCACCTAATAATATACATAATGATCCATCTGTGGTTATCTACTAACAAAAGGCATACAAAACTGTAGTTGTTAAAAGACCAGTAAGGCCAGAAAGAGAGAGATTCCTATTGGATGGCTATGGCAGTTATTTCTACAAGGAACTAATACAAATGTTCTTCTTGAATTTTAAGTCCTGTTTTTCTTTTTTATTGATTTGTTAATCTTCCTCTCATTCCGCTGGCTGCAACCATCTCTTATCTCTAAAGTCAACAAACTCCTATCTAATCCCATTATTTCCAAGGAAATTTTACATAATACATATTGATTAAGTGCCCCAGAAAGACCAATATATAAAAGTTTTCTGCAATCAGGAAAAAGTGAGAGAGCGGACACACACACACACACAAAAAAAAATCATAAAAATCAAGAATTAAACTTAATAGAGAAGATGTTTACAATTACTGAGTGGGAAAAACTGCCATGCCAAATAGCAATTTTAATTTTTTGGTGGTATTGGCTCTTTAAAATATCTAAAGTTTCTTTGTAAATATATAAAGAAAAAATCCATAGATACGTACTTGCAGAGCAGCTAGTAGAAATGAATTTCTAGCAGTAATTCTGCTATCTTAAAATGAATAATAGTAATACAGCATACTACATTCATTTGTTCATTCATTCCTGATCTTACTAGTAAAAAAACACAAATATTGGAAATAAAGGTCTGTGTGATAAATTATGGCATAGGTTACTGTACAAGTGGGAGCTATGGGAATTAAGAGGGAGACAATTTTGCCAGCCACACTAATAGCAAGTGCAGTTTTTGTATTGCAATGAACTTGATCAAGCTGGGCTCAAATGATTACGAGATGGTTGACATGGGCAATTAAATTACATACAGTGACATGTCACTTCTTTGGAAAGGAGTATAAAAGACTCTTAATAACTGAAATGTTGCTTCATGTTAAATATTTTTGCTTGTTAGAAAGAAGCCAGCATTCTACCATTTGACCACTGGGGGCACTTTTGTCATAAGAATTTATGAATAATATTTATGTACTTTTTTATTTTATGGGGGCGATGTAACATTATCTGAATAAGTATTCATGCATAAATGTGCAGCTTAGAGCAACCATTGCACCTTCACTGCCATAACAACTTGTAGAATATAGAAGACCAAAATGTATTAGTGACACCTTCATTTAACAGTGGATACTTCCTCAGGCACCGATGGGTTAAAAACACTTCCGTAATTAAAATATTCCCTCTGGTCTGTATGTAATAACTTCCCCATGTAACCCTACAGGGATAAAGCTTTCTCACCAGGCAAAATCTTTCTTATTATCAGTACAGATATACTTGCCAGTGCAGATAAATAAAATGCATGCAGATACACTGTAATTACAAACTCACAGTTCACAGTATTTACCTCTCAGGGTAAATGCTGCTATTAGCTTGTTCATACTCCAGGCAGCTGAAAAATAAAAGCCTCTGCAAAGCTAGACATGATAGAAGCATGATGCAAGCAGAAATGTCCCAATTACCCCAACTTCAATGCAAATAGTCACCTCTCGTTTGCTAGACTGTCTACTAAATGAATTAAAGGAACCCAATATTGACTGAAGAGGGAAGGCTACGCAAACTCCCAAATTGTTGCTAAAAAGGTGGTTGAAGATGATGGGACATACAGTTCAACCAATATACAGCATCTGAAACAAAGTTACTAGCTGTGCAGCACCTGAAACAGGGTTACTCACTGTGCAGCACCTGAAACAGGGTTACTTGCTGTGCAGCACCTGAAACAGGGTTACTTACTGTGCAGCACCTGAAACAGGATTACTTACTGTGCAGCACCTGAAACAGGATTACTTACTGTGCAGCACCTGAAACAAAGTTAGTTACTGTGCAGCACCTGAAACAGGGTTACTCACTGTGCAGCATCTGAAACAAAGTTAGTTACTGTGCAGCACCTGAAACAAAGTTAGTTACTGTGCAGCACCTGAAACAGGGTTACTCACTGTGCAGTATCTGAAACAGGGTTACTTACTGTGCAACACCTGAAACAGGGTTGCTTACTGTGCAGCACCTGAAACAGGGTTGCTCACTGTGCAGCACCTGAAACAGGGTTGCTCACTGTGCAGCACCTGAAACAGGGTTGCTCACTGTGCAGCACCTGAAACAGGGTTGCTCACTGTGCAGCACCTGAAACAGGGTTGCTCACTGTGCAGCACCTGAAACAGGGTTACTTACTGTGCAGCACCTGAAACAGCGTCCTTACAAAAGGAAGCATTTTTACTATGGTTTGTTAATGAAAATGACATTGTTTTAATAATTTTCATCCGTTTCCTTTTTGCTTTCTCCAATTTTTCTAGTTTCACAAACACATTTTTTAGGAAAACAACTGGAATAAGCAACATTTATTTTTTTTCTCGGTACCGAAATACAGTTTGGTATTTTTTGGGTGAAAATGTTTCACTTGCTGGAAAAGTGTCTACAGCATAAATTACATTTTCATTAACTTCTCATTTGATAAATATCCCCCAAGATGCAATAAATAGTAGCATTACATATTTATTATCTTTTTAAAACCCTCCTTCTTTATTGTACACAAATTAACATAGGGCTATGTTATTCACTTGTTATTATCTTTGGCATAGGTAAGGATTTCTGAAATCCTCTATACCTTTCAGGCCTTTAACAATTGATATGTAAAATTCAATATACTGTTGTAGAGTAAATGCATTTAGGAGAATGGAAATTCATCAACAGGTGTTATGGTTTTCAGAGATTTAAAAACCCATAGCAACAAATCAGAGTTTACCTTAATAATGCTAACTCTATCATACCAGTAAATGCTAACCGCTGGATGGATTACTAGACCTCTGTGAACTATTACCTCCATGATGTATATTCACTTTTATACAATGACCACTAGATGGTACTGTTCAGAGAAAACATTTATAGTAAAATGTTTCTTTTATCGCTCTTTCCAAAAACTATTTTTATCGAGTTTTTTTCAGCTGATTTGAGTAAGGGGCTTGACATTTCTGGAAAGTGCTTATTTCAAACATTAATACAGCGGAAAAATGATGTTTATTCTTTTCCCTAGGCAGCAACTGAACATTGCCTCCAGTTATCACATGTTGCAGACAAAATATTGATGTCTGAAATAGAATAGATTCTCCCAGAAACAGCAGTACCATTGTTCTAAGCAGGAATGGCTTCCTAACAACCGCTAACATCTCATTAAAAAAAAAAACCTGTTTAAAAATGTCATTATTTTTTTGAGATATTAACATAAAACAGTGCAAATTTTCATTTTGTAACTCAAAAGAAAGTAAATGAACTTTTAGCACCTTTTATGCAAGAAAATCATGTCGTTACCCAGCATCCCCATTTCAAGAGCCAATTAAAAAAAGGTAAAGTTAACCGTTGCTATTTAAACACAGAAACACAAATACTGATGTTTGAATGTGACCTTATTTTACCAGGCAAATTAAATGACAAATATCACAGGGTTCTAGGATACCATCTGGTAGAATCCCAACATCTTGATTATCAGTGTATTCTGAAATATCTCCTAGCCACATTGCAGAGCAAATGCAGTATTAGCCTTATCCAATAGTAGGTGTTTCTATGCGGTTTGTCTGCACAAAGCACAGCACAATGACATACCCAGTGGGAATGCATTATGAGTTGTAATGTCTTTTATCAGAAATGTTAGCTTACATAGCAAGCAGTCTTGACAGCCAGTATTAACATTGAAGCAAGTTTAATAATACTCACACAATGATTTAAAGAAAATAATCTCTGCCTGACAAGGAGTAGGTGGAATGCGGTAGGGCTAGAGGAGACATTGTCTTGCGATCTGCTCAAGGTCATGTATTATTTCCACTCCGTGTGTATTTAGCATCAGGTACACTGGTAGAGACCGAACCGCTATAATAATAATTATTTAGTGTATTTAGTTAGAGAGTGAGAAAAAGCACAAAAAAGATACACGGCACTAAGTGCCTTATCACAAATAAATGAATGTATGATACAATCCCAAACGTGCCAATGAAGGGGTGGAATGAAACTTAAAAATAAACACCCTGAAGTGAGATTCATTAAATATGCTCACCAGAAATAACGAAAATTTTGAGCCTTTAAATGGTTGATGAAATGAAGGCCTGTTTTGAAGCACACTTTTTAATTGAGAGAGCTGCAATCAAATTATTTTGGAATCGTATTTTGGACTTTATTTGGGCTTTCTTTTGGACTATTTTTTTTTGTTTGTTTTTTATTATCTATAGCGCCCCCTAAGTTTTGTTTTTTGGTTAGAGAGTGAGTTGTACAATTCGACAGTTTACATTCACAGCCACTAAAATACTGCAACAAAGTGCTAGTCTTAAAGTTCCTCAGCTGCCTGGCACTGTGTGTGTGTGTGTGTGTGTGTCTTACATTTTCTTTTCTCTGGGATCTAACCAGCTTCCTTATATTATTAAACCATTAAAAGGGAAACATGACAATGAGGAAGGAGCATAAGAATGTGGATAATTTCTTTCCAGTCACAGTGATTTCTCTGGAAAGGGGCAATTCTTTTGGGTAGGTTCATATACTTACTGGAGTATGTCTTTTCTTCAGTGCCGCTTCCTACTCTAGTAAGTATATTAACTTCCCCCTGAAATGTCACCCTTTAGGCTAATGAGCATTAAATGGAAGAATCCCATGTTGCTAATTTGCTGTTTCATTGCAGCCATTTGCCTACATCCGTTTATTTTTACCTGCTCTGCCTCAAAGTCATTTGATATTTAAAAAAAAAAAATGGTTCATTAAAACTCAGAGAAACATTGGAACATTTTTAATTTAATCAGCCCACTTGAATACAAGGTTACTGTGTCAACATTTGTTACGTGACACTTGTGATTCCTCAAATAAGCAAACTACTGCCCCCTTTCCTTTTATTTACAAGAGTAACAACTAGTCACAACAATTGGTTTAAATGCTTATTTGTTACATAACATTTCCTCCTCTGTAATATTTTAATAAATATTCCTGGTAAGTGGAGTATTTAGCAAGATTTTTTGCTTTTATGAAGTACAACTTGCGTTCTCTTGTTTTTGTCCATTTATATTGTTAACTCTTGTCAATTCAATTAAATAAGCAAATGAGATACATCTGGGCAAAACAATGTCTTTATCATTGTTGTTGTAATCTACTTTCAACAGAGTTTTCCCCTCCTTTGTCCTTCTGGACAGACTGGATCAGTGATGTACCTTAAATTATGGTGGAACATGGTATCTGTAACAGGTGGACTGAAATACACCTCTGCAATCCCCCTAGCCACCAGATGGATTTAGGGCCTATACAGTAGGTGTACAGGGACCCCAATGCTTAAAGGTCCCAAAAAGACAATAGTACTGTTAAAGGACTAGTAACACAAAATAAATCCCATTTTGTTTGAAATGGCACTTGCAAAATTGTTTTCTTGGAAGTTTAATGAAAACATTTTATTGCTTTTTACCTATTTTTATTATTTCACTATGGGAAATGAAAGTTTATCTTGTTTGAGGAGACCCCGGCCCATTACCTTGGATGTTGTTTACAGTTTGATACGCCTGCCTTTTAATATCAGCTGGTAAGCACAAGCACAATTGGTGCTGTTAACTGCACTCCATTAATAGGAGTTTTTTTTTATATGGGATTTTAAGGTCCACTTACAGCAGGCATGTCAAACTCAGGGTACCCCGAGGGCCACATGAGTAACAAGAGGTTGTTGCGAGGGCCGCACACAGCAGCTAATGTCACACATATTTTAATAGCAGTCATGAAAACAAGATATGAAGTAGTAATATGTAACAGCAACATATATTTGCAGTGCGCAACAGCAACTAATATATTTAACAAAAATACAACAATTAAAAACTAAACATTTATTTGCTATAATTTTTCTCAATAATTTTTAGTGTTTTGTCCTGAGGCTTGACACCTCTTTGTGCTAACAATTGTTGGTATATCAGGCTGAAATGACAACGCAGTGCTCATTCATGGCATAAGAAGATGTACAAAACTCACGCTTTAATAGTCCACGCTCACCACTTCCGGCTCGTCATTCATTGGCCCATATCCTGTATATGACCTGCTTACGTGATCAGCAGCCGACCAAAGTACACACGTCATACAGCTGCAACTCCAGAGCCGCCTACTAGCTCCGTGTCTATATAAACCCAGGCTGCACACGGACTGTTGATACGCAGACTGTTGATACTACATGCACTTCATGTAAATAAGTGTTTAGAGAAAGTTTGAGACTTTTGTGCGGGCCACACATATGCCTGTAAAGGGCCGCATGTTTGACATGCCTGACTTACAGTATATTACACTTTATTATTATTGTGATTATTTGCACAATAGTAGTGGCATTCACCTTGTATATACCTATTGGACTATTCCAGAGACTTTTATATCTTAAGTACTTCAGTTTTTCGTTCTTGGATTAATCATCTTCTGTTCATTTACCTTATATTTTAAAATATTTTTACATATTGTTATTGTTTTTATACTACAGTTTTATTTATTTTAATTTTTTTGAGGTGCTCTACAATTTTATTGCACTGTTTTTTGTGTATATATTTACTTCTACTATTGACTAAGCAGAGGAGTGTGTTGAAGGTGTGAATGCAACTAGCTGAACTGCTCCAAATTCACCTGTTTGACTTTGCCACTTCAGACTGGAGAATTGGGGAGTTGATGACAGGGCTCCAGTGTTGCATAAGGCGACCATTCAAAAGTGACAATGGCAACTGGGATTAAGTGACAACATGACCTAGGGACAAGGTGACATAGAAATAGATAAAATATTCACAGAATACAATTAGTGGGATATGGTTAGACTGATGTCACTGCCTTTCATTTGTTGAATTCACATCACTCAGTATGACTTACTTCTATCTGATTGACTACGCCACACTATACATGTAACAGCAATCACCGCTGTCTGCCTGCTGCCTGTTCAATGAGCCGGTTCTCCACTTAAGGAGTGAATTTGCAACTATTTTGGCGATGTGATTCAAAATGTATCAAAGGGAATATGACAGGTGAATTCACCCTTTGGACAATGAGGCCCAATATCTTTGAAGTTGAATTGATGAATTTTATGAATGTGTGTTGTGTGTATTTGTTAAATAGACCTCGCCCATTCCCATTGTATCAATAATCACTCATAATGATAATTGGCACATAAGTCAAAAATGCTGACATTCATAACAGAGAATAACCAATGCTCATTTATTGCTAAGGACATTGATAAAGAGTTTCAAACATGCAGTCATTAAAAATCTTATGGTAGATTTCTTAAACTGATTGTCACCCAATACACAGAGAGATTTAAACTATTCAATAACAATCAATCTGAAAAAATAAATGCTCTTTTTTTTTTTTTAACTATCCTAACATTTGTGCATTTATATGTGACAATATGTACACCTGAATAAGTCACAATAAGTTAGAACTTCTTCTCTCTAAAAGAAACAACAAATAAACAGAACTCTCTGCATTAATCCTTTAGACCACAAGCATGCTCTTGCACAAGGAGAAACCGAGACCTGTTGAAGGGAATTTAAATCATACACTGGGATTTAAATCTCTCCTGATACAACATCCGCAACTACTTGGTGTTTTTAAATGCACTGACATTTTGTATGTATGTAAAATGTATTTTATAAAGCGCCACAAATTTACGCAGAGCTGTACAATTCAGTAATACAAGTATAATACAGACATAGGAAAAGACATTTTCCCTTTTCAACACAATTGTGATTACTAAGTCTGGTCTCCAGCTGCTGTTGCTCATATGGGAATGCCGAAAGGTTCGCAATATGTATTTTAAAATATAGCATGCGTGCAAAATATATTGCACACATAGCGGTTTAATGAATCACTTGGGTATAGTTCTAGATTAAGGAATTAAAATGAAAAAAAAAAATCACAATATTGGGGAAAATAAACAATGCAGAAAGTACCTCACTTTTGCCCTTTTAATTTTTAATACGTCATTAAAAAGATCTGCAGCCTTTGGTGATATCAGAAAATAACGCGACAATAATGCGCAGTTTCCGCATCCCCTGAAAAAACACCTTTGTAATTCCCTTTTTTACATTCTCTAGTTTTTTTTAAAAAAACAATGGCTGCCTTCATTTGGTCAGTTAATTGGTATAATGTTCAATTGCTGTAATTTACAGGAAAAAAAAAATGACTTGCACATTTTCACGTTAATTAAGACTGACTAATGTTGCATGTTAATATGCTTTAAATAGGAGATGTATAAAAATGCATTAATGTAAGACTGTATTGATTCCAAGGCCATGTGACTTCCCAAGTCTATTAAACAGTCATGCTGTTTAGAGTTGAGGTTTTAATCCAGGGTCATTGTGAATGTTTGAGACATGCAACAGTCCAACACAGCCAGGGACACCCATATAAAGAGGAAAGGGAGATGTCAGATTAAAGAAAGAGTGTCATTAATGGATTTGCATGGACCGGGAGCTCAGTGATCCATCACTGTCACCATTCATTATGTGTTCTGAGGTTGTTGGCTGCCACGGTCACTGCTTCTCTCCCCACATTTAATTGTCCCTTTTGAGTCATTTACCAGGGACCCGACTGGACAGCAAGAGATTTAAAGCTCCTTATTTTTTATTCCACCTCTTTTTTTTCTTCTCTCTGCTTTTTTTAACTTTTCTTTTTTTTTTTTATTGGTAACAGTTTGATGCGCTGATCTCTCCTTCCTTGTCTCTTTCTGCTGAGCTGGCAATGGAAGATAATTGAGTTTCATTTTTATTTATACTTACAACCTTGGGTTTATTATGGTCCTCTGTTAAATGGCCTGGCGGTGCAGCTGGAAGAGAGATAGCCTGGCCATTGAAGTGGGTAGGTTTGGACCTGATATCTAGGGAGACTGCAAAGAGAATGCATGTGGTTTGGATGTCAGAGTGTGTTTACATGGGAAGCTTGATCTTTGTAGGGAAAAGACCTTCCATATCTATAAAATCAGTTATCGTTCTTCTTACTAATGATGGCATTTTGATGCAGTCTTTATTATTGTATTTGTAAATCTGTTTTTCCATTGTTTGTCAGTCTGATTACTGCTTTGCAAAGCAAACAATCAAACAAAAACACCTGATGTTAATTGTTGTATGTGAGTTGGTTAATACAGTTTCCGAAAAGAAACATTGTAAAATAATGCATTGTACAATGTGTCACAGTTTGAATTTCTATGATTTCTGAGCATAGAGAGGATGGTGTAACTGTACAGTCCTGGGCCTGGGTGCAGGATCAGCACTGGGGCCCCCTATACCCAAACAATGCCCCCCTCTCTCAGATCCAGGTAAAGCAGTGAACATTAGCTGCAGGTTTGTAAAGTGGTCATGGCAAAGAAGCAATGTCCCCCTAGGGGCTGGGACTGGTTGCAGCTCTGCTCTGACCACTACTGGTACTCCCCTGGATAGAGATCAGGTCAGTTATATATGGGTTTTAGTGGATTCATTTAGTATAGTATATACAAAAGGTTAGTTTTTGAACCAGTACCTGTAATAAATGACAAATAATTGTAGATAAATACAGTAGAGCTAGAGATTTTGCCTAGACCTCTGTGTTATGGTTTTGGCTCTGATTCCATGTGTGTTTTGGTGTTTATTTAGGGCTGCATTTTCTTTGCTAAGTGTAAACAAACAACATAGCCTTATAAAACAGTTAAAAAAACCACCCAACCAACAATAAACAGTACACAACCAGCAAACACTTCAGAAGCATATAGTATGTAAAACCAGCACACAAAATAAATGAAAATGCTAAGTAATTAATAAGGATGGAGTTATAATTCAGCCCTTTTATTATAGCCCCAAATTTACTATAGAGTCCCTGGAACCCCATATCACAACCCCTAGCCAAGGTCAGAATCTGCTGCAGAAAAGGGTACATCCAACCTCCTACTCCTAAACCAATTGCCTAGTGGGGTAGGGGCACTTAACAATGTAGAACTCCCTGGGAACCCTCCCTCCACTCTTTGCAACGGGACACTCCCTTCTGCCTACCTGATTGTCTGGTAGCATATGGGGAGGATATGTCCAGCTAAAAGGGAGCATATTTAGATAGGAGGCAGTGCTCTGGAAGGGGTAGTCACTGAACCCCTCCATTACCATCCAACCCCACATCATAAAATGGCATTTTATAATAAGCTTCCAACTTTGTGGCAACAATTTGGGGAAGACCTGTTCCAAACTGATTGTGATTAGTTAGAACCTCATTTGTAAGCCAGGTGTTCTCATCCAACATCAGTACCTGACCTCACAAATGCTCTTTTTTGGCTGAATGGATACAAATTACTTCAGACATATTCCAATGCCTTGAGGAAAACATCTCCTGAAGTTTGGAGGCTGGTAGAGTTGCTAATGGGGTCCAACTACATATTAAAACCCATTGTTTTGAAATGTAATGACCAACAAGCTTATATAGGTATTATGGGCAGGTGTCCTCATACTTCTGACCAGATAATGTAGTTTTTAGTGAATGCGTCATACTTCGGGAATTAACTCACTGTAACATAAAAGAGTTTCTTGAAGTATTTCAAATTTGCACTAGTTCTATGAACATGGCAAAATATTCTACCACAAAATAATAGAAGCAGCAGCAGTTATTCACTCCGGTGCAGTTACTTTGCATACAATTCATGTAGTTGGACCTCTGCTAAGATCTGTGTGAATGTGAAATCCCCCTTGGCTCTAACAGACCTTTAGGACAATGACACAAAAACTAGAGTGACACAATGTAGTAGCAAAACCAAATGCTGGAGCAAATCTTTTTTATTAACTGACTTGAACTTTAAAATTATGTTATGACCAAAAATCAATAAGGAGAAACTGATTTAAGCTCATCCAAGTGTGAAAGGGTTTATTACCGACGTGCATCATTGTAATGATGTGCTCTTAAAAATTTGTTTTCATGATATATTACATCTATTATCACTAAAAGGATAAAACTGCAAAGCAACACAAGGGATTAATAAATCCATTTAAAGGAACCAAGACATGAGCCAGTTTGGGGGGAGGGATAGAAAGGGCAGCTTTGGGGTCAGATTTGTCATTTTCATGTTTTTTTTTTATGTAGTTTAAGATTAATGTTTTGTTTTTTTTTTGTGGTTGTTTTGAAGAAAACCAGCTTGTGTGATATGTTTCTTATGTCATTTAATTTCTGAACACTATAGCATATTTCCTAAAATAGAGAGACATTACAGTAAAATATATGCGGATGCTAATAAACATTTACACTGACGCATTTTTGCTTTAAAAAACATCCGAAATTATTTCCGATCTGGTATTTTTGAAATTGTAAATTGCTACAGAGTACTTTCTAATAACTATCTTGCTTTAATGCCATCATGTTAAGTAGATTTGACACTTTGGAAGTCACTGTACCCATTATGCAAACAAAATGACAATAAAGATTGAGTATCATAACATAAGTGTGTGTGGTTCCCTGGGGGGAATCATACCTAAATACAAGAACAGATGGGAAATATGTGCTTTGTATTAAACCAGTTTGAGTGGAATGGTAAACCAGCATAGATGGGCAACAACTCACTTATGCCCTTGTGGAAGGAACCAGTTAATGGGTGAGAATGGAAAACTCTGAAGTTTTCTTAGCTGTTTAACAAGTTAATCAGTCCAATAAAGCCGAATATTTTTGATTTTAGAAACACTCAGGTCAATAAGGGGCAGGTACTGTCACCTGTAAATTAAAGGACCATTTACACCAAAAGATAAAATATCCCATTTGGTTTGGAATGGCAGTTATACCTACATATTACTTGCTAAATGTTAACTGCGAAATTGCATACTTTGTTTTTAGTGCTTTGAGTTTTTCTTTCCTCTTTGATAGTTGCATCACGTAATCTAAAAAACTCAATTTATAAAAGATGGCGGCAACCAGCAAAAAGAGTAACAACACAAATCAATAAAATTCAGTATCAAAGATTACATTGTACAATTAAGAAGAAACCTCTGTATTCCCCTTGCCATAAGAGCTGGCAATCTAATGATGGGAGAAATAATAATAATTGGATTATATAGTGTTTGTTAGATAGCATTACTGGCTACCTGGACCTTTCTATTACACCCCTGCTACAGTATATATTTTCAAGAGTGCCTTGGTTTACCATTCGGCACACCAGGCAGCATATTGTTCTTGGAAACTATCTGACTGACTGACTAATTGTTCCCAGGACCCAGTGGGGACATAACCAGGGACTTCATGAACACAGTCAAACTTTACAGAGGTCTAGTAATCCATGGCAACCATTCAGAAGTTGGCTTTTATAATTCTAGTTCCTTGATACCAGAGAATACTAAAAGCTTATTGATTTGCTATGGGTTATTAGACCTCAGAAAAGATTGACCCTGTTCACGAATGGTGTTGGATTTAACAGAAGGGACGGTGTAAACTGTGGATAAGGATTGGGGTGTCGTAGGTAAGGATTGGGGCTCACATTTCTGTTTCCTAGCAACATAAACACATTGGTGACTGGTATTTTGAGACATTCTGTTTATCAATGTTTATTTCATGTTTATCTTGTATAATAATATAGTAACAGAGTTTTTACATTGCTGTTGCACCTTGCTTTTCTCGAATATTTATTTTTTTTAATAAACTGTATTTGTGCATTTTACTGGTGCTAATGTTCTTTAAAACCACATATATCCAGTAATGACATTCAACATTTTGGTGATCCCCCTTATATAAGACAATGACCAAATATGTCACTACAAATTATGATCAGTATTTATGGAAAATTAGTAGCCTATTCAGCATGATGTATAACATACACAAATAACTCATGATAAATGCCCCCTCTGTGTCCAGCTGTTCTGTTTTTTGCTGACTTTTGCATACCACTACAAGGCTTGATATAAAATAGCTTCACTGTACCTGTTTCCTGGGGGAAAATTTCACACCAAAATGAAGACCTGAAAGGTCTGCGATTGTTCAAGCGTTTAGGCATGAATCACTGTTGCCTTGGTAACTTTCCACATGCCCTCCCAGGAAATCCTTTGCAGAGAACATTTCTACGTAAAGGAGAAGAATGAGCACACTAGCGATAGTCTCAACAGATTTTTAAAGGATAATGGTAAAACTTGCTGTTGATGAACTTCTGGGGAATGCTGGAAGTTGTAGTCCACATTTGCTGTGGTACTCAGGGATGGCATCACTGTGTTGAGGCATATGCTACATGGATTATGAAGGAGAATGGCTCTCTAGCTGTTTTGAGCTAGTCTGTTGCAAGTTGGTAAACAATATGGAAATTACAGATTTAAGTGGACAAACATTTCCTATTTTTATTATTTTTATTTTAGTTCTTCCCATAAGGGGAGTATGCCTTTTGTATGTCAGGGGTAAGGGTGTGCGATATTGCTGAAAAATGATATCTCGATATTTTCTGTAATTTCGTGGATAACAATAATAAACAATATTTTGCATTATTTAAAAATGTGTTAAGTCATATTTCAATTTAGTGAAAAAAATGGGATTAGCTGAGTTTGGGTTAATCCTTGGTTTGTCTGTTTCTGGCGTTTTTGCTTGGTGCTGTGTGTGTCG
>WMED01000806.1:2202-31328 GCA_019650415.1 Pipa parva
CCCCCCCCCCCACTTCTTTTTCTCCTCTTCTCCTCTTTTACTCTCTCACTCCTTGGACTATATCCTATATCCCCACTCTCTCCTGGTACCTATTCCTTATACCTATCTACTGTATCTATTGCACAATATATATTTCAGCACTGTACATTACCATTATTTTTTTTTTTTTGCACTATTTACTATTTATGTATTTAAAATTATCACTATATACTATAATACTATTCTTTTTTTATTAATTGAATTCACTGCTTTAATCTCTGACGCATATGTAATTTCACTGATATGTATATCTGTACTATCCAGTGATAAATAAATAATCTAATCTAATCTAATCTGTTAATAAGTACAGAACTTTAAAAAGGTGAAGATCCTCTATTCGCTCTTTTTAGCCTGTAGGCTAAATGGTTGATCTGGTGTATACATTCATTGAGGAGAAAGCTTCAGTAGCACTGTTTTACTTGCAAGCTTTTATTTGCTAGAAAACATTGCAGTTGAGTCCTATTGTTTTCATAGATGCTTGCAAACTACAAGGTGGTTATATAGTGCTTTGTTCCATGTGGTTTCTGAAACATATGTTCTCTAAACATGTGATAACTTAGAGATGTTAACAAATGCTTTTCAGCATCAGTTGAAAAGTGCATAAGAGACATGGCAGTGGACTGAGAATAAAACAAAATATTTACAAAAAAAGAAATATTAATGCCCCTACAACTGCTGTCAATGTACAGGCTAATTTTTGCAATGCCCAGTACCATAGAAGCCAAATTCCTAGAGTAATAGTCCCAGTGTCTGGAGTTACAAGGGATTATTCAAGTCCAAATTGTTGCGTATAGGTGCGAATTCACCAGATAAAAGACAGTCGCAATAGACTGCTACTGACGCAGTTGCATCTTTATAATGAGAATATTGTCACAGTCACGACTTTATTGTCACAATGTTGATTGTAAAAATTTGTTGTGACTTTACAATGGGGAAATTGTCGCAGATTTGCTATGGGAGTCCGCTGTTTGAGAATTCGACTGTCGAATTTACACCTTAGTGAATAACCCCCTTGAATGTTTTGCCTACAAACCCAGCAAAATGTGTATTAATACTGCATAGCTGTAATTGCAGGTATTAGAGTCCAGTACCACGGCAGCCAAATATCTACTAATGTTTCTAGTGATCATGACTGAAATTCTCACTACCAGTGAATCTGAACTACTGAGGGGAATGTACATTGGTGAGAGAATATTGAGCCTTATTAATAAAATGAATGTAAAATTAGTAAATAATATATACAGTACTTCAAAAAAGCATTCATTTAACAGGGACAGGGAAGTAATTATTGGTGACTACACTGTGTCTATAACATTTGTGATTTATTAATTGTGAATGTGGATACCTTGTTCACAATTCACTTCTTTATTTGAATTTCTGTAGCTCTACAGTCACAGTAGTTAAAGCATTATTGCTTAGGTTCTACACAAACATATCTGTGAAATATACAGTATTATGTTCTTGATCCCTCTTCAACTATTTTAAGTTTTATTTGCAGTTTCCCAGAATGCAATATTCCAGCCATCGTAGAAGGGCTGTTTTTCTCATTTGGAAAACTATGATCCGCTTCCTACTTTTTTTGGGGGCTATACAATATTTAATAGGGAGAAAAGGGTTGTACTATAGAATGATGAAGATTTATGGACATGTATTTTCAGGAGGTGATTTGAATTTCGGTATAACCAGCCTGGCGTAGATACTTTTTTCATTTTCAGATCTACATTCTTACATTAAGCAAAATGATGGCTTTTAATAAAAGTCCTGTTATTAAAGCCTCAGAACTACTACAGAAGTGAAATGTGAATATATATATAAACTGTAACAGCTTTTAAGAGCAAAACATATACGCTTCAATAGAAACTGATGATCTGATGCCAAGACAGACATAAATGCTTGCATGTGCCATCAAACAAAATAGCAGCTTTCCTCTAGTAATTGAATTCTCTTTAAAACATTTTAATAATCTATTGACTACTTTAGTTTATCTGGAACAGATTACACTGCACATATGTTTTTATCACGTTGTTAAAGTGGATATGGCTTATAGTTGACATTTAAGATTTCATTAAAATGTGAGTGCACAAATACCATTAAGAACAACGTCATATGGTGGTAGTATATATTTTCTAAAATATATTTTTCACTTAGATTGCCTAGAATATCATTTTTCTTTCCTTTATCCTTCTTTCTATTCAATAAAACTTCTTATTAACCAGAGTTGGGCAGAGGTGGTTAGCACTAGATACTATTTCATAAAAAATACATGAAATAGCCATTGTGTGATGGACCACAATATATCTTGGTGTATGAATTTGGTTTGATATAATCAACATTCCCTTATGAAGAGTTATGCACACTGCATTGTTATAAATTAAATATTTAAACACTTGCATACTATGTACAGCACTCTATAAGAACAAGGAGTGCCATAATTCTTGTTTTAGTCACAGCTACATGTTACACTTTTTACTTGCCAAGTCTATGCCAAGCAGGGCATTTTTTAGTAGCCAAGACATGTGCCTAATATTCTAGTTTCACATTTAACTACAAAATATGAAACAACTATCTTATCTAATAATTTATTTGTACAATGTGTAATATAAAGTACTTACATACAGTTCTCTTTTAATGAGAATTAGTTATAGACCCAAAAGACTTTAGGGGTTGTTCGCTAAAGTCCGAATTGTTGCGTATAGGTGCGAATTCGCCAGATAAACACAGTCACAATAGGCTGCTACTGTCGCAGTTGCATCTTTATAATGAGAATATTGTCGCAGTCACAACTTTATTATGGGAAAATTGTCGCAATCTTAACTATAAAAAATGGTTGCGAATTTACAATGTGGAAATTGTAGCGGATTTGCTATGGGAATCCGCTGTTTGCGAATTTGACAGTCGAATTCACACCTTATCTATTTCAGTTAGCTAGCATGACAGAACTGCTGTGTTGGTGAAGAAGGAGGAACCAAAACATGCGAGCACCAAGGGTCTGGGTCTGTTCCTTACTCCTTTCCTGATGGACCTGATAGTTACATCCATTAATAGACATGCCAGTTCTGCTCCTTCCTAATGGGAAGTTCAGTTTTCGTGTCAGTTTTTTCACCATGGATTGGGTATAATAGGGGCAAATTCCCTTGGGTTGTCTCAAAAGTTGAAGAACATGTTTTTTTTTAAGGAAGAATAGTGTGTTTGTTCCCTACTCCTCCCCTGATTAAGCTGATAGTTCTGCCCCTTGATAAACCTCTGGTTTATATTGATGCGTCTGTGGCAATCAAGGATGTAGAGATCTGGTGATCAGCCTGAAATTTTTTTGTGCATTGAACTGGATTCTGCAGCTTGGAAATGCCAGATTTACAGGTACATTCTTGTGTTCTTTATTTGCAGTGCTTGTAATTCTTGGCACTTTAAGTGGGCCAGCCCACAAGAGTAGCCAGCAAGGTCCTACTATTGTCTTCTGCTCATTGGTTATTGATATCTTTTTGCAACCCATGTGGAACAGTGGAAGAGTTCCTGTTCTAACATCCCCTGTACAGTGAAAGGGACAAGAATTGGGTGCCATGAATTTTCTTTACAACAGAATTTATGTAACTTTAATCAAAGTCTCGGGCCCTGGGCACTTACTGGGAAACCCAAGAGAGGTCGGCAATACTGTGGTAACAGCTCTGATTTTCTGAAATTATTTACAGCTAATATTGTTATTTTAATACAACACATTAACATATTCTGATGTGTTTACAGCATCTTCTCCATAGGTCTGCATTCAAATTTACTTTATCTTGAAGAATGAACTCATTTTGAGCAAAGCTGATCCCAGAGGGTTAAATGACAAAGGCAACTACATCTGTAGGATACAAGATGGGATTTACTTGTTAAGGGATATGAATCTTCATGAAGACACCATTTCACTTCATTTGTAATATAATGGCTTGTATGTACGGTAAGTCAGAACACAAGATAATTCTGTCTCGGAAAAAAGAAAACTACCAACCTAAACTAATGTTTCCATATTTTTTAAAATTGAACATTATTCATATTCATCTTATGTTTATTTACATTTTAAATATAATAATTTTAGGCACAAACCGACCATTTTTCATTTGATGGTAGTATATCTCTTGACTGCACAGCTTGAATAGTTACTAAGAAGAAAATACCAGAGACTAAAATGCAGTTTCATACCTTTGCATGTATTAAAGTGAAAATTTCAGCTACATTGTAAAATACTGTCCCTAAATCAAAGTCCCAATAAATTGTTTCAGAAAAGTAAATGTAAGTCTGTTGGCAATCACTTCAGATGAAGGTCACTGTTTTGCTGTGTATCCAATGTAATTTTGTCAAGTTCTCCAAAAAAAAAACCAAACAAACAAAGTAAATGGAATGAAATACTGTAATGCCATCTTAGACCAGCATAACTAAATGCTTCACTGACAATTCATATCAAAGACACATTTAAACATTCTAATGATTTCTTTCCAGAGAATAATGAATGCGTTTAAAATTTATAGAGAACACTGTACTCAAAAAATACTTTGACTCCAATTCAGAACAAAGAGTTTGCATGGATACATATTTCTTTTTCTCTCAGATTGGCCCTTAAAGTACAAAATAATAGGACTGAAGAGTTACATAACCACAAAAACCATATCTGACAAAATACCATTGGTTTTCTCAGTAAACTTAAAACCTTAATTCACAGAGTGAACAATACAGAAATAAAGAAATCCTCTAGGGAAATTAGAAAAGCATGGCCAAGCTCAGTACAGCATAAAAGAGAATTCCAGAATGCAAACCTCTGACCATGTAAAATGGAAACTAAATTCAACAGCTGCTAGTGAATATTATTTCATCAACTATGCCTGGATGCTAATATGAGGTGTGGCTGAATATGGGTACAATGAAAGCCCTTATCGGTCAGGTGGGCTGTCATTTGCAATCTGTAGTAAAAAAAAAAAATGATGCAATAAGCAAAGTACAAAAATATTGTTTTAAAAGACAAAATAAAATTTTGGAAGTCCAAAAATACGGTATATACGTATTTTGCATTATCAAAAATTCTTTTAGTATGGGGTACTTTCTAAATGCAGTTTTATTTGGGAGTTGACACCATACATTCTTTTCTTAAGATGAGTGTTTTGGATGTTACAGAAAGCTCAGTGAATTATGGGAGAAAATTATCCAGGTGTCTACTTTAAACCTGTAAAAAAACAGCTTGACTACCTATGGCAAAACTTGTGCTGCTATGAAGAATAAACAAACCAGTCTTTTAGACTTTTTTTACAACTTTACTCACCAAATGCAACACAACTATGAAATTCAGATAACAATTTTTCCAAGTTTGTGTATGCAGAGGCCCCAGCGTACATAACACGTAACTTGTGTTGTAAACCCATACCTATCTGACAGCCACTGACACCTGACATCAAGCAGTACGCTTGAGTTCAACATTACTACCATAATTCTTTGGGTCCCCATGCCTGTAAGAAACATTCCCTTAAACTTTTAAACAACTTATTTTTTCCTTGATTCTAACTGTGACAACCCCTTGTTATACTATAAATGTCTCCACATTCTGAACTCCATAAAAAAAAGTGTGAGGGGAAATTTCTCTACCACTTCCTCCAACATTCTTATGCAATCCCTGTAGCCCAACCCCTTGTGTGAGTGTCACAAGGTCTGTATGTTTGTGTGCAGTAGTGGCTCTGGCCCTATTGGCGCCTTAGGCAACCCCCACTCGGCACCTCCATCCCGTGCTGCCCCCCTGCCCTGCAACGCCCCTTTTTGGAGATGCAACTCAAATTATTAATTCACCTTTTAGTCAATCAGCCCCTAAGTATTAAAATGTCAGTTTTAAGCTTCCCAGTTTTGCAGAATAGTCATAGTATTGGAAGGAAAAAACAAACACTTGGAGAATAATTTTTCACTTAATCATAGCTCCTCCTCCTTTAGCTTCTTCCCCATGTGCTTGTTTTTCTTCTGTTGCTATGGTTATTCTGCAAAATCAGTAAAGTCTAAACCTGTCATTTTAACACTTGTTGTGGGGTTATTCACTAAGGTGTGAATTCGACAGTCGAATTCGCAAACAGCGGATTCCCATAGCAAATCTGTGACAATTTCCCCATTGTGAAGTTGCGACAATTTTTTAATGTTAAGATTGCGACAATTTTCTCATAATAAAGTCGCGACTGTAACAGTAGCAGCCTATTGCAACTGTCTTTATCTGGCGAATTCGCACCTATACGCAACAGTTCAGACTTTAGTGAATAACTCCAAGAGTTGAAATATTAGGATTTATTTGTACACAGAAACTGGCATTAACACTTTTGATTTTTTCTTTACAAATGTCAACCCTTGCTTCCCTTTTTGAAATAAATTTGGCATTTATTTCAGCAAAGAAATAAACAGCTAACACAGAAGAATACACGGTTACCTTATTGCATTGGTAAATTATTGTATGTGCAGTGTTTTTTCCCTGTATTGAATCATTTGTGAGTCAGTGAAGCTGAATGTGAGCTTTATCTTTCTTCTGACAGAAATCATCACTTTATTTGTTAAACAGACCCCATCTGGCATCTTGCCATTTTAATTATATTTTTGAAGATTAAAATAAAAATTATAATAGCATTTAATTTGTAATTACAACTGAAGTTCAAAGTATATTTTTAAAACATTTCTGCATCTATCACATGCTAGAACATAATTCAGACACAAGCAGGATAAAAAGTGAAGGATTAGTTTGTAAGCAAAAGGGGATTGTAATCTATACATAAATGCATAATTAAAGAACAGAGACTGGTCCCAGACTTCACTGGGAGCTAACAGAATGGAACACTGTGACTATAAGGCAGCAAGTTAATGGTGAATGGAGGTAAAGTGCTAGTGAACCTCAGGCAGTGCAAGCTGAGGGGGAGCTTTATTAACTGGGAACAACTTGTTGCACTAGTGCAGAGGGAGAGAGAGCGCATCACAGTTGGTGAAGCCACCATGGAAGATAATAGAAGCAAATCTGCTCAGGTAAATAAACTGTCAGGGTGGCTTCATCAAAATTACACTCCCTTAGCTGCCATGGTAGCAGAGGAAACTTGCATTATTAGGGCAGCTAAAACTGGCTGTAAGAGGATCGGGGAGCCAATAGCAGAGTGCCAGCATTAAAACTGTCCAGTAGAACAAGCCAAACCAGAAACCAGAAGCCAAAACTAATAGCCAGGTCAACACTAATCTGAGCAATAGTAATTCAACATAACACACCTTGCCACATGTAAAGCAAAATACCATATTTTTCACTGAATAAGACGCACCTGAGCATAAGACACACCTACGTTTTTAAGGAAGAAAATTAGAAAAAATTTTTAGAACTAAATGATTTCCCTCCCCTGCCTGTCAGTGTGGGAGGGACTACAGCATATTATATTCCTAACATATTCATGGCAATGTTAGAGCATGTGGACCATACTCCAAATAGGGGAACAGCTTTCTGACATACTATGTATAGAATTTATAGGTATTTTAACCTTCTGAGAATGGTGGCTATAAAATAATACCATTAAGATCAAACTGGCTGTCCAGAAGACCAAAAGATTATTTGGTAGGGTCTAGAAGTGATGGGCCAAAGCCCAGCCAGCAATGATTTTTTAAATTTATATACAATGTATATACTGTAAGTGAAGTTTACATTCATCCAGATTTGTTCCTGATTGCTGCTCTCATCTTCTAGGAATTATTCTGTGGAAGATCAAGCACACCAATCATACCAGGAAGAGGGGCAGTGACCAGTACTCTGGATCCATTGGTTATTGTGTTATTAATATATCAGTGAATGCAGTGCGTTGTGCTTCTATATTGCTGTAGACTTATGTACATGAGAACCTTTCCAAGTGAGTCTGGGATGTAACTAGAAATGGGCAAAAATATTCATCGTACAAATGTCACTATTTTTTTGCATCATTTTGCCTAAATTTCTTAGACTACATTAAAGTGGTCACTGTATAACTAATTATAAAACCAAGTTACCACCAACTAACTAGTTTAAAAGCCAGTTGCAATCCCTAGTGGTTGGCAACAAACAAGTTAACTAGTTATAGAGGGGAATTCATCAACAGGGGCAATCGGTTATAGAGGTCTAGTAACCTATAGCAACCAATCAGAAGTTTGCATTCACTGATAGGAGGGAGCTGGAATTATGAAACCAACCACTCTAAAGTCTGCTTCTGTTGATGAATTCCCCTGTTTGTGCCTTATTCCAAATTGATAACACATCCTGTGCTCCAATCACACCTGTATTTATGTAAATGTTCCATTAGTAATTTTGCAGCAATACAAACGCAGACCTGTTCCCAACCACCACCTATTTAAACTACTGATTGCTTTCCCCTTCCTTAAGGTACTGTATACATACTGTGTGGGAGGTTCAATATGCCAATGATTGCACATTGCCTCACACACACATACCTATAAGATATGACCATGAATGCAGCAACAAAAGGCATTGTTTCGGGCATTGTCTCTGTAATCTGCTTAATTCTCTACATTCAAAAGAAGAGAAAGTAATAATTCCTTAGAAGCCAAGGTCTTCTTCTGAATTGTACAATATTTAAATATTTAAGAGAAAAGTTTCACAAGTACAAATAAGTGGTGTAAAGATTAGTTAAATAAGTCAGCCTTGACCTCAGTATCATTACAAACACTAAAGTTCCAAATATGCTGCAGTTTAACAAAATGAATCACCAATCAGAACTATGCGCAAGCTGTAAGCAGTAATAGGATCAGATCTAGAAGGTTATACATAAAAATCAAACAACCTTGACAGGAATCATATTTTAGCAAACTGTAAGGTGCAGCAATATATATACTATTCTGAAAAATGCAAGCATAGCAACAACAAAAAAAGTCTTCATTGTGTTTTTAAAAGGTTAGATGATGAAGCAACAAACATAAGAGGACTGTTGTTCAGTTAATCACATTCATACAATATCCACTTTTCCACTTTTTTAAATGGCATCTACATTAACCTTCACTTGGAAGTTTTTAAATACAAATGTGTTTTTATACATAATGCATAATGCGGTGGCTCAGTGGTTAGCACTGCTACTTTACAGCACTGCGGTCCTAGGTTTAATTCCACCCTGGACTTCATCTGTATGGAGTTTGTATGATCTCCCCACACCTGTGTGGGTTTCCTCCAAGCTCTCCAGTTTCCTCCCACAATCCAAAAATATACATCTGTGTGTGTGTGTGCCTTAATAGGGAAAATAGATTGTGAGCTCCATGGGACAGAGACTGAACGATGAACCTCTGTAAAGTGCTGTGTAATATAGTAGCGCTATTTAACTGAACCAATACAATAAACACAGAATGTATTATATATATATCAAATCTATTGAATATGTATTGTAAATATTTCCTCTAAATTGCAGTCCTGAACAAGGAAATTTAATGTTACTAGGATCAGAGCCTTTCTACATACCCTAATAATAATGCAAACATACCCCAGCTTTCTCTTAGCACTTGTGAGACTAATGTGAAAAGTGTGCCACACACACATCAGTCTCTCAAACTCTCAGACTGAGAAACATTAATTCTTAGGACAATGGACAGTCTGAAAGATAGCCTCAATTTAGCTTTTGTGCATCACAGTGCAACTAAAACATGCAGGCATAGGAAGTCTGGAAGTAACTCCTCTCATCGAGTTGTCCCAACACCCATTTTAACAAGTCCTTTCAAGGGGGCACACCCTAATGAAATGGCCTGCACATACCTATGGGAATTGTGCAGAGTGGGGGTGGTGGGAGCGCTTGAGGATAACTATGACTGCTGAGGAGTAAGATACCTGCACTCTGCTAGTTCTTCAAGACAGAGGTGGCATGATCTGATTATAATCCCCTGAGCTCCCAGACAAAGCAGTGCATAGAGGATAAGAATCAAATCATCAGGGCGCTACTAGCCTACTAAGTGGTGCAGCAAGTTGAGAGTCTGAGAGTGAGATTATACAGGTGGGGGTGCACATTCTTATTACTCTGCCTAAAGCGCCAAAAAACCTTGGCCGGCTCTATATGTATGTTAACTAGAACATATCAGGCATTTATTTTATATATAAGAACTAGGTTATATGTCCAAGGATACTAAAGAAATAAAAAGGGAAAAATCAATTATTTTTGATACTCTGGACATTGCTAGAACTTTGTAATGACACTGAAGATGTTACTTACTTTATGATGGTTCTTGTGGCAGTAAATAACACATTTTAGTGGAGCTAGAGATCTAGCTTTTCCATTGTAATGTCACTGGGGTGGTATCTAGCAATTCTCAATCATGATGGGGTGGAATAGGGCACTTGCAAATAAATCAAGTTCATTTGTATTAGCCTACATTTTTTCATCCCTTGTTAAACATGACACATACCATAACTTGACTTAACTCACTTCACAAATTCTGTCAGAAGGTGCAGTAGGATCTAATTTGTGCAGAAACATTGCTATCTTCTGCTGTTCACAAGATTAGGCCCCTTATGAAACAGTTAATTTAGCTGCTGGTAAAATGGCCCTCCAGCAGAGCAAGGTGCTGTTTCAATATGCTTGCAGCACTGCTGTTAAGTCTCATGTGACCTTTTGTAGCCATATTTCATATCTATGGCAATCTATGTCAATAGGGTTTAAGGGATGAAAGGGAAATGGGTGTGCTTATTGTTATGTCTTATGGATCAGTTAGGCACTGTCACTATATTTGAAGAACAGAATAAAATGAGACCACAAATTGAATATTTATCTAAGTAGGGTGCCTGCTGCACTTCATCTTTAACTGAGCACCACTCATCCCAGTCTAAAAATGGAGAACAAATACCATAGGTGTAGTTAGCTGCAGTATCAAACAAACTGAATGTAGTTCCACAGGGGCATGTAGATAATTTTGCCACCAGAGGGATCCTATCTTTACCCAGGTAATAATCAGTTGCCAAAACAGCTAAGGCAAAGCTTAAATCCTCCTCTACCTTTATTTCCATTTCGTTTTTTACTAAATGATAACACTGTAGTATACAGTAATTATAAACTAGTTGTATAAGGCATTTCATGGTGGATATGTTTAAAGTAAGTTTAAGTAGCAAGTAATCTTAGGCACAGTACAGTGCGTGCTGTTATAATTACATTAAATGTTATTCTGTATGTACTGAAACTGTTACTTTGGTTCATTTATAATACAATACATCACAGTACTACAATACCGTGGCAGGTCATTTTCAAACTCATTAAACATCAGCATTGGAATATCTTATATTATGATTTCCTAATGTTTCTTGCACAGTATATTGCTTGATCATATTCTTTACCTCTTACCTAATCTACCTCATACTCTCATCAGTATTAATAGCTCATGGACAAAACAGATTTTATATGAGTCAATTTCAAATGACCAAATAATAATTTCAAGCTCAAATTCATTCATGTTTTTCACGGAATTAAACTGGAAACACACTAAAAGCAAGATGAATTCTAGATTTGTCTTTTTAATGAACAGAGGCAAGACTAAAACCAGTGCAGTGAATTTAAAATCCTTAATTGTAACTGCTTAAGGCCAATGACACATGAGGAATTGTGTTACTAGGGAAAAATTTCAAACTACATCCCAATCATTTACCTGTATTTCAGTTGAAAATATATAAGCTGAATATGTTTTTCCTACTAACAAATGCCTGCAGCCAGTGGTATAGAGCAGTATACAGCTAAGTGACTGGCAACTGGATTGTGGCATTTTGTTGCCTTCTAAAACTGCTTTGTAACAAATCATCTGATGTGCCATTGGCGTAAAGAGTAGCACATTAACTGAAGTCCAATAAATTGGGTTAAAGTGACAGTAGATCTTGAAATTTTAGTTTTTTAACCTCTATGCTTACTGCAATAGAAAATGACATATGATACATTTGAAAAAATATAGGATTAAAATCAAGTGTAGTAAAAGGTGATGTATGTTTTCCATAATATCCCTTCCCACTCCATATTTTCCTATTGAGGTAAAATACTTAGGGGTTACTTGGACTTCCAAGCTAGGGAGGCATGTGTCATGAAAGGGGGTGTCCTTTCCTCAACCTTTTTTCTTGGGGTAATTTAAGTTTGTGGTTCAAGACTAAGCTCCTACCATTTAGTTAGTTAGGCTGGATCAATGCTCTGGAGGGGGTAGGTTATCCCTATCTAATACCAATTAAATAGAATTATATGTTCCAATATCTTTCTTCTCTCATGATGAATTTATTAATAGATCATTGTCTGAAAAGCCATAGAGTTGCTGCCAACCACCATTCCCTTTCTACTAAAACAAAACACAAAATAAAAAAAATAAAAACAGTCCACCTAATCATCTTTGTGCATAATTAATATGAACCAATCTTCTACCAGTGCTTTAACTAAGAAGGGAGGGGTACATAATAAAGGACGTCATCCCCCATCTTATTTTTGTTGTTAGTTTTACCGAGATGGTATATATTTTGCTATTTGATCATAATAAGGCTTTATTCCTTTCTTTGTATACAATGTAGGTGCTTTATAGGCCATGCATTAATTCCAAGCTTTTATCTATATTAGTTTGTTTTAAAAGTTCTACAACAGTATGTGAGTTTAAGGAGCTTATTCAGAAAAGTACAAACAGACATGCAAAGGTCCAAACTACCATTTAATATTCCCTTATTCTCATTTTTGGCAAACTCTGCAATGTAGCAAATCTACATCCATTTTGGCTGCTTACAATGGTTGTGGACATACTGAGCTATTCGCAACACTTTGTAAATACGTCCACAGATAAATTGGCTCTTTATTAAATGTTGGAATCTGTTGACTCTAAATTCACCAATATGATTTCACCAGATCAAAGTGGTGAAGGTAGGGGATGATGGCAAGTGACCAATGAGGTTTAAGGTGACTTTTTCATTCGACAGTAAAGTTAAGTGACAGTAAAGACTACAACCAAGTTACAACATAAATTAGGGCAAGGGTGAAATGGAAAAGTATATATTATTCACTTATTATAGTTAGTGGGGCATTGTGAGGATGACATATGGGTATTCACCCAGTCTATGTATAAGTTTCACTTGTCCTTTAACCTAGCTCTGAGACAGATTAAATATATATGGGAGTTTCTGTTACTGCAGTGATTTGCTGTGCAGGTGGAGTCTAATTACAAGGCCTAGCCTGCTTCCTGCCATGCTGGAGGAAGTTTATAAATAGAAGTGGTTACAACTGCTTCTTGTCTTTTGCTGGGGGTGCTTGCAGGAACAAGACCTCTGTCTCCACTATTCCAGAGGCAGACACACAGGGACCCAAATAGCAGGATCCAGAATTACTGTTAGCTCACCCTAGTGTGTGAGAGTTCAGTATCTGCCTGTATATCTGGGTAGCAACTGACCCCACCAGGAGTGAGGAGGCCTAGGGGACCTGGTGTATTCCCTACCTGCATTGGGATACACAATAAGGGTTCATTAGGACAGGTGTAAGGACTAGGGAGAGCCCTGTTTGGAGAAGGTATCTCTGAGAAGTCCAGTCCATGAGAGATTTGGGAGCCTCTCGAATCCTGTTTCCTCTGAGAGAGTGTGTGAGACTCTGAGGATGAAGTGTAACTCCTGGGTGGTAACTATATTGATAACCCTGTGGATGATCTATGTATATATTGCATTTATGTGTGTTAATGCTGAAACTGATCTCTCTCATTCTGTGTATAATGTTTATGGCTGAGTTACTATTACAGGCCGCTACTTTAATTGTGTGTCTAAGTTAATAAATCCGTTTATATCAGAGTCAAAAGAACTACTGGCACCCTCTTTATTAATATACATGCACACCTATGCCTTACTAGTAAATCCTACTCCAAATGTAAGCGGCGCTCACCCCCTGGAGATGACTCATAGCTGGCTTGATGTTTTGTGTGGAATGTACTAAAGTGCAATTTTAGTAAATACCGCCACTTTAGCGTTACACATATTACACTTCACTTGTGAAATTCTCATGACCGGCCTGACTACGCATCCTACTACTGTTCAACTGACTACTCTATAAAGGGCATTTCTGTACATTAAGCACTATATCTCCCCCATGGGCACTACACATGTCTTGACTCTGTTTTGGCTAGACATTCAACACTGATTTTATATATGTATGATGAGACCTTTGTGCTAAGTATGTTTGGTAGGCACAGTGTACTACTGGGTTTTGTGTACCTAACTATATCACTGAAACAGAATGTGGGTTTTGTACAGTATTTGATACTTTCTAGTGACAATAGGGAATTAACATATCCCAGACAGGTCCCAGAGCCATCCTCAAAATAACACAGATATATTAGAATTAGAATTGATTGCTGGATCTCATAAAGTTGTGTTCTCTGTGTTCGAAAAGAGCTACTGTTGTTTGGATAGGGATATAAAATGTCTTGTTTGGATAGGGATATAAAATAAGTACTCTGATCTTTGTAGCAATTTCATGGTAGAAAAGAGGTAATAAAATAAACATATCACGTTCTTAGTCATGCTTATCTTTATATCCAGAGTTACCAATAAGGAAAACAGGGAAGAAGTCCTGAAATGAAGAGAAACTTGAAAATCTATTTAGAAAATCTACATTGAGTTAGAAGGATTAGCAGAAAAAAACCTATTAAAAATCCATTTCCTAGTGACAAGTAATTTGGCTTTTTAAATGAATAACTGTGGCAGAGACTTTCAATATGCTAGGCGCTGTTGTTAAATAAAAGCACGTTGTTCATTAAAGCTGCACTGTCCCTGTAACATGAAGGTGTGCACTGACGCACAATACAGATTTATCTAAAGTAATGTTAACTGGAAAGGTGTAAGTGTTTCTTTAAAATGAAGAACCTCTGCACTGTGAGTGATAAACATGATCACATTTATTAAACTGACTTTATCCTATTGCCACGGCCTGTTGTCTGTTGCAGTGTTAGTGGGAGATTTATTTAGCATGTGCTTTAGTCACTGAGCTTAAAATTGTGAATCAATAATTTAAGTCTGAGCTTCTTAACATCGTTAGGTCCCTTGTGTCTCCATTTAAAATTGTTTCAGTGTTTTAGATTTTCAGAGCTCCTGTGCTCCATCACAAGCTATGCCGAAGTTATGTTGTACAGTTTCTGTTCCTCTGATTTCTGGTAATAGATCAGTGGTTACAGTCTTGCCTGCCTCTCAGTGTTACAGTACAACTGTTCTCTGTAGCTGTTCCACCCACCTACTGTGCCACTACCACCATTAATCCAGATGCTCCCTTCCACCAAAAACTATACCCCCTTGTGGGTTTAAAGGCTAAGATGGGGAGCTCCTTATATTCTATGCGCTAGAATAAACCAATAGTCAACCTAATGTAGACTGTCCACCTGCAGATCATCTGCAATGTAACAGTAAGCTTAGGCCATGGAACCCACTGAGACTTTGCCTACATACAAGCTTTATTTAAAAAAAAGTTCTTGAAAAAGTGTGAGTGAGTTTTCCTGAAGAAGAGACCTAAGTAGTGGGGAAATCTTGCATTTACCATGTATTCAGTTAGCCAATAAAACGTATCACCTATACTCGACTTGTCTGTGTTTTCCTAATGTTACAGGCATTAAAGAAGTATTAATGTACCACAACCATAACTGATATGTTGAAAGTATATGGTCTGCCAGCCTAAACATCTATATTATGAAGTATAAATCAGTACCTTTGGACTGTTGTGCTAGTATCTCATGATTACCATATTGGATCCGCAATATTATGTGCTAATGATCCTTGACAGTTCATCATGCATACTGTTTGACTGACTGTGGAATTTTACATGATCCACTACACTGGGAATATCCATGAGACATACACTTATTGCTACTTTTCACACATGCTCTGTTGAAGCTAATGCAATGCTATGGTATTGAACACCCCCTCAGTCACTACACAATATATGTAGGGGCCCGCTACATATCACCTTGGGAACTGAACAGATTTTAGGGGAGGTCTTGGGGGTCCCACATCACAGCATCTTGATGGGACAGTGAAAATTATCTGGGAGGGCACTGCACCATGTTTCGGGTGATCTACAGGACCCACTGCACAGCATCTTGGAGTGTCAGTACACATCATTAGGGTTTCCTTTGCATATCATGTGGTGGCAAAACAGCAAGTGGTGGTGGTGTGGGGGTCCCAACTGTTAAACATCATGGGAAGGTCAGGGCACAACATCTGGGGAAATGTTTGTGGGGGGACAGTTAACAGCTTTGGGGTACTGTCTATGGGAGAACTGATGTTCTGCGGGAGGTTTGGGGTTCACTACACCTTGAAAGGATGGTCTGGAGAGCACTGGACAGCATATTGGACAATGAGTGAGGTGGGCCATTGCACAAGAGGCAATGCTGGTATGTGGGCACCTGGTTTCAGTTTTTCAAGCAACCCAGTCAGACACTGTTCCAAGTAAGCAAAGAGGGACTTCTTGGAGATTTGACCCTAAGTGGCATAATGTTACATAAAGAAAATCCAAAGGGACACTGACAGGATTCCATCAACAGTTTCATTGAAAGGGGAACTAAATGCAAGCCTTGACAAGGTTGTAAATTTAAACATCAATGTGCAGCTGAATGTGGTGTGTTTTACTAGAGGCTCTGGATTCTCTTCTCTTCTGTTAATCCCCATTTCGATGTCAGTAGCTGTTCTTTCTCCTGCAGTGTACTAGTGTTGTATGTACGTATGTGCATAAGCACTGGTCATACACATGTGCAGAAGTGCAGTTTTAATCCTATCAGTGTGGTGAGGGGCAATGGCTAATGAAGAGTGGAAATTGTTGGAGAAGATAAGGATCCATAAATTCTAGCAAGAAGCTCCATAATCAGCTGTACATGGATAGGTTTTAATTTGCCACATAAACTAAATCAGCCCTTGTTAGCACTTCTTGAAGAGTTTAAAATTTATTACATGTGAAAAATTCTAGATATAAATGTCTAAATCATAAGATCTAGAGAAACATTTCTCTTAGTGAGACTTATATGAACTTATAAAATAGGTTCTCCTAGATTATAGGCATACAAGGGGTAAGAATCAAGGAAGCGTTTGCTACATTCTCTTTGTTAATACTGACTATAAAGTTTAAATGTACTGCTTTCAGTCTAACACTTAATAAATGTTAACTGCCTTCTTCAGTTCACGATGTTCCAAACAATAAACTGTTAAGTGTGAACTAGTAAAAATTTCCATTCTAATAGTTGGAGCCATATTCATTCTTTTAGGATAACAATAAAAGTATTCTATTGTCAAAAGTATATTACTTACCACAGTGTATATGTTATTTAAAAATCAATTATATACTCCAGCTGTCAACACTGTTCATTTTAAGGACATACTCCAGTAGGTATAGCAAAGTATGATAGGCCTTGAAATTGTGAGTTGATAAAATAAGGTTAAGTATATATAAATGAAGAAAAGTCTCACTATTTGATTTGTTGCAGCATTAGCAGCGTTTGTTGAACATGTGCCCTCAAGCTGTTATTGAACAAATACTCCTTGCAGCAGTTGAATGATTGCAAGTTTGACATGCCTTTATCACTTTTAGCGTGTATCAATGCAGGTTTCCATGTGCTGCATGTCTGTGTATTCAAACAGCAAAAAAATAAGTAGGAGAATGTTATACTTTACTATTGAGAAAAAATGTCGTAGCCCACTGCTTCAGAAGTGCCATGTTTAAATGACAGTTACCAATGTGTGCACACACTCTGTAATAAAGAAAGATGTCTATAAATTAGTGTCGGGAAAAATATTATGACTTATTAGATTATTGCTTTATAAAGATATTGCTAAACATTTTAATGGAAATTCAATCAGTAAACATGAAGTGCTAATTAATTATGCATAACTGTTACTTTTTTGGCCCTTAAAAAAAAAAAAAAAAAAAAGCTTACCACCCCATAAACAGTTCTCCAATGGGGTACGGAACTTTGACAAATTACCACATGACATTTCTCTTTAAAAAAAATAAAGACCCGTTTGGAACTTGATTAACTATAATGTTATTAATAAATGAATCAAAGAAAGTTGTGGCTCATTTACCAAATGAACAAGAGTAAATCTCAGTCAGTGCATGGGAAGCAAAACTGTAAAGTACTGAATCATAGAATAACTTCAAATAATAAAGTGACCTCTTTTTCACAGTCCACAACACAGTTCTTCCTCACGTATAAGGTTTCATAATGCAAAAATCTATCAGTAACAAAACTACAGTATCTGTATATCTCTATATTTTTGGGTTCCTGGAATAATAGGTAATAGGACAGACAATTTCATCCTTGAGAGACACAATTTCTGTATGTCTTGAGATATATCTCCTTTGACGTATCGATATAAACAGCACACGTATGTCTGTGCACTAGCAAATAAACTCCCCTACATCTCTTAAAAGAATATCAAGACTAAACAACAAAATTTGCGACCTCGTAAGAAGTTCCTTCACAGCAGTAATAAAAATTAAATCTTTCGGCAATGTTTGCAATGTCCGCCTGTGGGAATAAGAACTAAAGTTGAAGTGCTACGGATGAACAGGAGAGCCACTGAGCAGAAAATTGTACCATTGAGTGGAATGATTGGTATGAAACAAAACTGTCAGATTCCTTGTACTTCATTAACTAGTATGGCAAAAAGTAGTATAGCTAAAAAAGACTAAAGATGTGGGTATGACACATTAGAAAATGTAACATTTAGAAATAATATATATCATTAAACCCTTCTACAGATTTACTGTGCATTTTATAGTGTTGTATACAATAAAAAGTTAAATACATTATGCAGAACTTTCATGTTCTTGTTGAATATATTTGCTGTAATGTTGGTTCCTCTCTCAGCTGCAGCAAAGTAAAAAGTGAGGTAGACTTAGTAAAATAATTAGAGTTACCTTCTCTTCTTTCCAAATGTTAAAGTTGGTCTAAATGAATAAATGTCATTTGGCTGAATTGATGCATTACTAAGCTTTAAGGTTAATATAACAAAGAAATGCTGAATTTAGTCATTAGATGCTGTAGAAATAATTCATTGTTCACAAGTTAGAAAGAAATGTTGAAAAATATTTTGTGAAAATAAAATCTTAAGCACAGAAATGTCTGTCACAAACACTTGCAAGGGTGAAATTTACCTGGACTGAGCCTGTGTGTTTTAAAGAGGGTACATAGCATCCTCTTAGTTATCATTATGTTCCTCTTCATATTGGCAAACTGGAAGTGCATCATATAACATTGCTTTTGGTCCCTTGATCAAGGGGAACGTTTATGTGCTCCATCCTTGCATGGGAGAGGAGGATTGGTTGTGGTGGAATGTCAAGATATATATCAGGAGTCAGTTGAAGGCAAGGAGAGGAAAAAATATTCCCTTGTTTATTCCTGTATAGTGCTAAGTCTCGCCTCCCAAATTACATCATAGAACTATTCAGAGAGTGTAGAACCCCTTTAACTTCTCCTTATATAAATCCTGTTCATCAATCCCTGAGCATGCGCTACGCAGATGAAAGCTGTTAGATCACCTCTGTGGTCTGTTGTGGAGAGATGAAATCAGGGAAAGGAAGGGGCATGGCTACACACAGCAGGGAAATCGTTGAGAGGAATAAAGCAGTTACAGGGGGATATTGAGCCCTGCTAGATTAAGAGGTGAGTCATGAGTTTCTTAATCACTATGTTGCTTGACAATCGGTAAATGGGTATTTCTTTATAGACAGGGTTTACATACCCTTTAATTGTATGCACAGCTGTATAAATTGTACAAAACTCTAAAGTTTACATACTGAAAGGTACTCTTACTTGTTCATCAATGCTGTTGATGTACCACAGGGTTAAAATGTCCAGTGCCAAAATTGCCAAAGATACAGTGGAGAATGCCCAGTACTCCAGTGTTTTAATGCTCAATGTCACAAATGGGCCAATGCTTTATTGCTTGGCCTGTGCCTCAAAGCCAATGCAGGTTCTGCCTGACCTCACCCTGTACCTCATAACTTGTACCAGAATAGCTAAAGGCATAGTGGAAAAATGGCCAGTACCCCAATGTTACAACAGCATGTAACAAAAAGAGTGTAAAGTGGCCAGTAGCCAGTGTTATAAAGCCCACTGATACAGTGGCCAAATGCAAACTGCTGAGTAGATCACTGCTGTAATGGATAGTTTCAGAGCGGCTAAATGTGAAATGCCCGGAAGCCCAGTGTTACAATGCCTTTCAAGAGAATTGCCAAATGTAGAGCACAAAGTGCCCAGTAGCCTTGTGTCCCAAATCTATTATCACTGTTGCCAAATGCAAAGAACTTAACCCAGTGCAAAGTGCTCAGTGTTAAGCACTCTATATGGGGCATATTTACTAAGACCATTTTGACCATATTGATTTGTTTCACTAACAGTTTTTATTTCTCTGTACTTTTCAATTTTCTTGATTTATCAAGGGTTGATAAAAATGTTTCCTCATCGAAATAAATTACTGTCAATACATTGATCAGTCATTTGACATGGGGAACATTTGACAGTGTTTTTCTATGAGGGTCCCTTCTATTACAGATCATTATACTTTTTTTTTTTTATCAGAAAACATTTTGGATTTTGGCTAAATGACAGGACCAACTCCATAGAGAATAATGGGTTTATGCCATTCTGAGGGAGGTGAATTTTGGTCAATACAGCTTTTTAAGTAGGGCAAATGTCTCCTATATGTATTACTGAGGAGTTGTAGATATCTACAGGATGTTTGTCTGTGAAAAGAGGTGGGGAGCCTGCAAAGTGCAGTACAGCTGGAGACTAACCTTTTTTTCACTGATCCTTTAAGCAATTTTTATTTTAATCAGTTTTTTCTTTAGTGTTGTATGTATAAGATTAATCACCTGCCAGACTATCATACTATCCACAGCTTGTAAAAAGTTCATTTATCAAAAATGAATTTTTCTCTTTTATTTTAATATCACCAAGACATACAATTTCCCTGGAAGAGTCATTGAACAACTAGAGGCTGCTTCATAACTCTCATATATCTATTTTTCTTTTAGTCACTGGCATATTCACACTCTGAAAATAGAAATGCTAAACACTACCATACACAATGTAGGTTATTTCAGCCACACAAAAACGTTAAATTGATCAAACATTGTAAATCATTCTTGAAACCTGCACCAATCTAGAAGTTCAATGAACTATTTCATTAATCAATTTTACTGATTGGTGATATGAAAGTATTATAAAAACTTTGTCCTTTACCAAATGTATTTGTCAATTCTTCCAACATTTTTCAGTCAAAGGAGAAAACAATGATTTCAACCTATTGACTAGATTTAGGTGAATTGAAACTATTGTGAAGACACCTAAGGAAAAAAATGACATTCATTAATTCACAGACACACTGATAAAAAAGTATATAGTAAAATAATACAGGCATTAAAGAGAAAATTGGCCTACCAAGCCTCAATGTTGTAAATATACCCTTAATGTTGTATGTATACCCTTATAACAGTACCTGGTACTCCTTTGTTAAATTTGGGTTAAAGAAAAATAAATAGAAATAGAGAGATGAAGTACACATAATATGCTTCAACAAATGATTTCCATATTAGTTAAAAACTGTGGTCATTATATGCAGATCACACACCTTCTTGAAATAAAAAATAGAATTTCACTGTATGCTAAGCAGGCCAAAATCATTAACATCTGGCTGGCAATCACAGCCTGTCACAGCTTCTGATCTTTAATCATGCAAGTACACCAGGAAGATTAAGGGGCTTGTTCACGTCCTTTTTCAAGTCTAAATAGTCGTGTAAAGGTCCAAATTCAAATTTATTCATCACTTCCTGATAATTGCATATTCAGCAAACTCTGCGATGTGGCGAATTCACAACAAATTTGGATGCTTACCACAGTTTCGGACTTATGGAGCACTCTGTATCAATATGTGTGCAGGTGCAGATAATTTGTCTTGCGCGTGCAGGACATCAGCGAGCGCATAACAGCCTCTGCGAAGTGATGTGAAGAATCTGGAGGTAATTCAAAACAACATGAAGAAAAAAAGGAGAACCCAAATGTTGAGCGCATACTCAAAAATATATAACTGTGTGACAATCAGTAAGTGATATTAAAAAAGATTTTATTGACAAAATATACTCATACATTCCTCTACTTCAGCTGCGCTCCTCCCTAAGCAACAAACTTTACATGCCACACACCAATACTGACCTTTCTCATCTTAAACCTTTTTCTCTTTCTGCCTCCCACATCTGTATCTCCACCATGATCATTCCCTCTTGCACTTTTAAGACCAAACTGAAGTCCTACCTCTTGGAGCACTAGCACTGATTTTTATGTATTTAATTTATTTCATCCTTAATTGCTTAATATTGGCATTTATTTATGTGTTTCATCACATTGTTGCAGCTCTTATTACCCTTCTATCTGTGTAAGTCTTCCTCCCATTTAGGACAAAATTGAATAAACTTGAAAAGGCCGATTTCACCTTTTTGAGTTTATTCCCTGTAAATGTTGGCTGTTGGATATTTTTCAACCGATTTTTACCGAGCAAAACTTTTCGATGGGAAAGTAGCCATACTTTACATTACTGCTTTGGCTCCTTTCCCATTGAAAAATCTGATCACAAAGATTCGATTGGTAAATATCAATTGAAAAATATGGATAGATTTTTACTGTTCAAACAGTAGAGATCTACAGGGAATAAACTTGAAAAGGTGAAGGCAACCTTTGAGTTTATTAAATTTTGCCCGACTGTAAACTCTATGGGGCAGGGACCTCCAACCTAGTGTGTCAACCACAACATGGCACTTAAAGTGAAGTATCCTTGAGATATTATACTTGTATTGTGTAATGAAATTTTCCCATGTCTGTATTATATTTGTATTGCTGAACTGTACAGCGCTGCGTAAACTTGTGGTGATTTATAAATAAAATTATACATACATACCTAACATTTCATGTATCTTCCTAATAAACTTTGTTTATCTTTCCAACAACCCAATTTTAAATGTAAAAAATAAACAACCATAATTTTGTGAATTGTATTATGTATTTATTTACTTGATTAAAATTGTTAGTAGTAGCTATGCTTAACTTAGTGGAAATGTCACAGATTTGCCTTCTTTAATAATGGCTGGTTTTATCCAATTATCAAACATTAAAAGTGAAAATAAAATTAATAAAATATGAAAACTGCCTACTTTGTTTCAATGTGTGTTTTCCACAAATTCCACTCATTTCTGAAATCATTTTGTGAGATCAATATTTCATTCTGTTCAGTTCATTTTTAACAATTTTAGACCCATTTATACAAAACTGAATAGAGCAGTGGTTCTCAAAGCAAAGGTGCGAGTTTTGTGGTAATCCACTCAGCAGAGCAGAGTGGTGGTTAAAGTAATGGGACATTTTAAGAGATTCACCTGTGCTGCTGTGTGGATATCTAACAAATATGCACCGTTTCATTTCTAAGGCCCGAGGACAGGTTAGAAAACCACTGGAATACGAAAATCTCCGATTAAAAAAATAAAAGTAATAATTTGGACTAGATTTCCTGAATATATTTTTCATACTTTACATTGCAATTTTACACCTGAAATTTGTTAATGACAGATATGGAGTGAGGAACAGTATATAAAGACAGTTGAGCTGAAAAGGATCCAAGAATGCTTTTAAATTGCAAACTTGTAGCAAAAAAACAAAAAACAAAAAAACCAGCAGTAACAAAAGATGATCAAAATGTACTATAGAATGAAAATTACTAGGATGAAATACTTTAAAATATGTCCCTAGCCTTTTGGGTGGGGAAATGGAATTTAAAACAGTATAGGTAAGTTCTGATAAATACCTCTATTTCAAACACAATACAAAAATGTGGTGAAAAGCTGACCTTTAATGAAAATCTTCAATATATAAAAAAAAAAAATCATCATCAGACTGGGGGTTTATGGGCCCACAGGGAGGTTCCATTTCCGCAACGGCCACATCCCATGACATATGAAGTCACGTGACATGGCTGCAGAGAAAGGAAATGGAAATGGTCAAAATGATTCAAAATCTGCAAAATTAATAAGTAAAAGGCAAAACAAGATGAAGATGATAAGTTCCACCATTATTGTTTACCTAATATCTGGTACTGCGGCAATAAGTTCATACATATGGAAAAAAAAAAGAAAAAAGTTTATCAAATCTTTTCAAAGCTCACGGGGGTTATTGACTAAAGTCCACATAGTTGTGTAAAGTTGTGAATTTGTTGTTAAATTGTTGCGCTTGTAAATTTGCTATGGGAATCCACTTAAAGCATCTTGTGTAACTGAATATATGGTAAAATGATATTTCTCTTCCGGAAGATGTTTCAAGAAACTTGCAGCTTAAGGAAAAATAATATAGTAAATAATTTAGTATTGTGCTGCCTTTTTATTAGCCCAGATGTTACAATAATATATCTATATTTAATATGCTATGATTTCTTGTTCAACTTTAAATGTTACATTTGGTATTTCCTGTGTTGTAAACCTACCTATTACAACAGTAAAAGATTTAGGGTTTCTAACAGAATAAGCATCTGATTAATGAAATGCCTTTACAGTATAGAACAAATGATCATAAAATGCAACATTTTTAACAGTCTAAAGTATCCTTTGCTGCTTCGAGCCATTTATCACCTTATAAATCACTGCATCAAGATAAATAGCTGAAACTGGACAAAGCACACTCTGGGCATTATTGAGTCTTGGCTACAATTGCTTCAAAGATATTCTCATCAGAAACACATTGTAACAGCCTTTCTTTATTACTCACTAGGAATATCCTGTGTAATGGTAGAGGTTTGCTTTCAATAATCCACTAAGTAAAGACTAGGCATGTGTGAGGTCTCTATTCCCCCTTAGTTATGTTACCTTGTGAAAAATAATTCTTTGCCCATGAAAACTAGAATATTCAGTTTGTATTTGAAACACAAATAAACATAAAGCAATATTAATAAAATTCTTGTAGGACTGCGGTTTTGCAGAAAATTTGTCACTGCATACAATAAAAAAGGCTAGCTGATTAATGTGTTTTTCCCCTACGTGCAAAATCGCTGTCAAATAATATAAATTACATTACAGATTCTTTATTTCATTAAGATAAGCAGAAACATTCAAAATACACACAAGACACATATTATTATTAGAAATATGTTAGGGTAATACAGCAAGTCAACAAAATACTAATTTTCTCCATAAAATAATTAGAACATATGCATATATACAGTATATATATATATATATATATATATATATATATATATATATTTAAAAAAAAGGTTTTAAGGGTCTTAATAAATATTATATATGTTGATATTTTCAACCTATTTAAAGGTATCTCAATATACCAAGAGAATTTTTTTTTCAACTTTTATAAATATCCCCCATATTATGTCTTAATCCTGTATTGCTTGATTCCTATGTATGAAACTTTGTTTTGTTTCCTGACTTCACTATCTGCACCCACCTTGACTTAGGATAAGAATATTTTTTGTTCTGATTCTGTTAAAAAAAACCTTGGTTTCCTGCTCTTCTGCCTGGTTCAAAACCCATGGTGCCTTGGTCCTGCGTGTGTGAATACCCAGGTTTGAGTGCTTATCTTTCTGTTCAGGCAATGTTCTATTGCTCCTCCAGGCTGTATATAATTGCTAGCTGCCAGTTGCTAGGTTCATGTAATCTAAAAACCAGAAGACCTTAGCACCAGAAAACAGTTTAAACAATATCAGAATATTGTTAAATATGAATACATAATGAAAAATACTGTACATAGAAGGGACAGAAAACAAAGCATTCTTTACCTGGCACTAATTATTTCCTGTCAGACATTTTGTTAAAGGGAGTGATCCTCTGTCCATCCTTTAACCAATCAGAGGGTGTTACACTGGAACATGGCAGCTAAAGCAGAGTACCCACCTCTCTTTCATCCTAAGCTTTGTACCACCACAGCTCTGAGAATTGTCCCTTTTGGGATTCCATCATCTTCAACAGCTACATATTAGCTGGTATTAACCAGGAAGTAAATTATACTGTCTTTGGAGGCTAATGTTTAGGTATTTAGCATTAGGTAGGGATTGGGTGTTATATAATATGGACATAACTGTTTCTTTAAATATTATTTTAAAATTTTTTATTTCTGCATTTTCTGTATATAAATGTAACATGATAGGAATTCATGTAAATTTACACTGTTAACTGTTGGAATCCTATCACAAACAAACAAACAAACAAAAAAAAAAATATATAAATAGTAAGGGTAGAGTGGTCGTGTTAGTCCACAGATGCGAAAAAATGAGTATTGCAGTATTTTGTTATACCTTTTTTATTGGAATAACAGTCGTTTTAAATAAACAAGCTTTTAGAAGGTTTATTCTCCTTCCTTCATCAGGTTCAAGACAATACTTAGTATTGCTTACTTTTATTGCTTGTATTGATATTGCAAGTATTGCTTGTGACTTGATGAAGAGAAGATGGACTGCTCGAAAGCTCGTCTATTTAAAACGAATGTTATTCCAATAAAAAGTTATCATCAAGTATTGCAATACTTTTTGACTAACACAACAACTCTATCCTAACTTATATATATATATAAACAATGATTGTAATTTAAATGTATTTTTATAATGTGTGTGACAATCTCCAACAGCAGCTTCTAGTTTGCTAGGATAAATCATTACAATGCTGTAATTTCTTGTCTATGCTAATAAATATCTCAGCGTCATGTTGTGGCTTGGCACAGATGTAGAAGTTCAAATTCTTTACTGTAGGTTTTGTCATGTAAACAAAATGTCCTAATGCATCTCCGTGTACTAACAGAAGGACTTCATAGGACTTCATATAAATGTACTTTCTTATCTTGAGCTATCTCAACTTTTTGTGTTGAAAATCTGCAAAGTTAATCCTATGACAAGTTGTTAATTTAGCCCAACCACAACTATGCATTGCTTACTTGTTTCCATTAGTTTTAAATGAATAAATTCTATTTTTACAGAAGCTATTCTATTTTCACCTGTAGTCTTAAATCAGGGACTTGAGCAATGGGCGAAAAAGAGAGAGCAAAAAATAAATACAGTATATACTGATAATGTTATAAATTCATCCATGACAAATCCATAATTATATATATATATATATATATATATATATATATATATATATATATATACTATACATTACTGTGTAATATTAATAGTGCAATAACATTTTTGAAGTGTGCAAGAATTGAGTTTTATATACTGTATTTGCATTATTAACAATCTATATTCATTAGTCACATACACCAGTGACCTGCATCATTACCTGATTCAGTGATTGTGATCATTTTACTCTTACATGATCACCAGTTTCACTGCTAACAGTGGCTTCCCATAAAGTCCGCTAGAAAATAAGTTTCTACGAATGAAAAGATCCATTGAAATGTATGTATCAAAACAACGAAAAACAAATTGAATCTGGAAATACCAGATACTGTGGACTTAAAATAGTATACAGTATATATATATTGTAGGGATTCACTCACTTGCTGCTGTAATTCTTTCCCAATAAACGGGTATCCAGTCGGTTTCTTTTCTTAAGAAAATGTGTTTATTTACAAAACGAATCCAACAAAAGGCAAAAATAAAGAAAACATAACTCCAGCCTGGCTTGGCACAATAATGACATCCAATGAACAGCAGGGATATACCTAGTTTCCTTACTAGACGTATCTTTCTCCCACAACATGAACCTTTTAGTCCGTAATTCACAATTCACAGAGTCCCAGCAGTCTGCAACCTAAACACACTTTAGCACTGCTACTCCCACACACAGAGAGACCTTCTCTGTTTTTCTCTCTCTCACACTGAGAGAGACTCAGGCCCTTTCCTAGCTAACTTGTGCTTCTTCTCAACTAGTTTCTAACACCCAGGTGCTCTAAATTAGGTAAAACCTGAGATGGAGCATAGGAGTGGCCATCCCACCCAATCTCTACAGCCACTCCTAAACCCTGGGCCTAAACTCCAGTTTTAAACAAACTCTGACAGTTTAACCCTGTCAGTTTTCTTATTCCCAGGGTTTTCATGCCAGAGTTACCGGCACGTACACTCCATCTGTAATTATTCCATAGACCTGCTTACAATATATATATATATATATATATGGGAGGGAAATAAAAATGCTAGTCATTGCACATAGGGGGACTACTTGTTCTGCATCTAAAGCAGTGTTACCTATCTCTACACTTCCTAGTTATTGTGTATGGACCATGATACAAGGATGGATTCCTGTGCATTTTGCTTCCTGCGTTTACAGTCTTAAAGACTTTTTTGAGAAATAATACTTTATATGCAGATTGCATTTACTGTATATATTCAGTCTAATGCTTAATTAATCGGTCCTAATCTATACATGACTAAATTGGTCCTGTTATTGTAGTGAAATGATGTTATCTTCACATAAATATCTTTATAGGAGATACATTATTGTCATCTTACTGATAATAAGTATGAATTATAATACAGTGAGTAATGGTTATGTTTCTATTTTGTCTTGGTGATTGCTGGTTTTGTCAGTGGAGAGTAGTCATAGAAATAGTAACAATTATTACATTCATTTCAATGGAAGACAATTTGTTGCTCCAGATGGCACTTTGTTGACACATTTTCTAAGCCTTTTGAGGGAAATGCAGCCAGTATAATAACAGGAACCCTGTGATAAGCTCCTCAATTTGCCACTTTTATGTGGCAAAGTCAAATCAGCTTATTCAAGTCAACATAACTTGGCTGAATTGTCACTTTGACACATCATTAATATCAAAATTGTTGATGCATTCAAAGCAAATAGATGCAAAGTGCTGCAGGTCAGTGTAATATCACAAACTGTGAGGCAATTTGCCACATAACAGAAAATAATGGTATTTGCTGAATATGTGCAGTTGGAAAAGTGGTGAATTTTCATGAATTCGTGCATCTACAGAGTTTGACCTTTAATAAATATACCCCTCAGTATAAATCATCTTTTGTTTTCAGACATTTTTTTCTATTTGTTTTGCTTTGTTTTGCTGTATGCCACATACAGTGGGGAAAAAAAGTATTTAGTCAGTCACCAATAGTGCAAGTTCCACCA
>WMED01000807.1:0-31325 GCA_019650415.1 Pipa parva
TTAAGAATTTACAAGGGAGAAGTGATAACAGGAGGGGAGGTTAAAAGATGAGGGGGGGGGAGGCAGAGCAGGGAGAGAATTCAGAGCTTTTACAGCGTGGTGAGTAAAACTGTTCTTCAGTCTACTAGTCCTGGCCATTAAACTGCGCATTCTTCTCCCTGAGGGTAGGAGTTTGAAGTAACAGTGAAGAGGGTGGGCATGATCACCTGCCACACAGAGGGCTTTCTGAAGAAGACGGGATTTATATAAGTCCTGGATGCAGGGAAGAGAGGTGCCAATGATTATCTCAGCCGTTCTTACAATGCTATGTAAAGATTTCCACTCAGATGCTGTGCAGGCCATATACCACACAGTGAAGATTGTACCGGTATTAGATTTTTTCCGATATCGCGTTATTGAAAATTCGATCAAAACTTTTCAATCTGTTTATTTCTATAGAAAATCTATAATATTGTTGAAAAAATTCAATATCGTGATATCAAATTTGCTATATTGTAAATTTGATTCTGATTTGTTTTATCATTTTCAATTTTTTAATCGAATTTTTCAGTCGAAAAATGGCCGTTTCAACTTTAATAAATTTCGCCCCTGCAGCTGGACTTACTGAATCTATATTTTACATACTGTACATACCTGTTCATAAATTGTTTCTAAAGTAAAATAACTCCATTAAGTAACCTACAATTGATATTAATATAAAAAGCACCCTTTAGGGCTAAGTTTCTAAAATTGATAAAACACCCCCTTCCCCGCCCCGACCAAAAAACCAATTATACTTCTACCTGCTGGTATATTGGCAGGTCACATGACTGCAGGTTCTGGGGGTGAGTCTGCATCCCGTCCCAACCCAGCAGAAAATCACATTTGTGAAATTGTTCTTTACTGCATCCACAGATCTGATTTAGGATTCTATGAATTGTAGTTCAGCAAATTGTCCCAGAATGCATATGTTCCGTTTGAATGAATAACAAGATGATAATGACCAAGAAGCTATGAGACAGAGCTACATTTTGGTGGATTGAGACACATAAATTTTTGTAGTTCATATATGAAAGTACTAAATAAACAACAGACATTTATCAGGTCAAGATTTCTTGTCAAATGTAAATATATAGATCTCTACCCTTGTATTTTTATTCTTTTACCTTAGGGTGCACCCGCGATACACTAGCCATTGTTTAGGAGCTGATATACTATATAGATTAAATCAAAATAATTTATAAACCTCACTTTATTTTACTATTTATAGTTTTTTTTGTTCAAGCATTGTCAATGTGTCATAGAGTAACACAGTGATTAGACAAATGTCTCAGTTGCAACTTTTTGTTTTTGACCTGTGACTTTGCGTTTAGGGGGTAATTCATAAAGCAGCAAAGTGAGCTATGATGCGTTCGGCTCACTTCACTAATAGTAGTATGCACATGCTGATGTCCTGTACGCGGACATCAGCATGCGCATTAAAGGGATTCCCGTCTTGGCGAGAATAAAAGAATTACCTCGCCGAGACGTGAAATTCCTTTAATGTGCATGCTGATGTCCGCGTACAGGACATCAGCATGCGCATACTACTATTAGCGAAATGAGACGAACACATCGTAGCTCACTTCGCTGCTTTATGAATTACCCCCTAGACTTCTTGGTGTTTATAAACATTTAAATAATTTTGATTAAAATAAAAACTGTTTACCACTCCTAAATTGGTGTAAGCCATTATTTCCTATGGAACAGTTTTAGGGCAGAGTTCTGAATGTTCCACTGAAATAACAGCAATATGCATCAAAATGGCTTCACAAAGTGGCAACAGTATCTAAAAAATGTCAACTATATGTGAAAACTACAAAATAAATGCACACTTTTCACCCTTGTAATATATCCCTCTAAGGCCGTGCAGCTCAAATAGTCTCAGGGGTGAAGTCAGGCAGAAGCACATGTTGTGAAGAGAAGGTAGCAAAAGCTCCTTTTGTGGCACTGGAGTTGTGGAGTTGTAGTTTGAGACTGCACTGACTTTAAGATCTAGGGCCTTATTGACAAAAGGCCAAATAGTCTCATATAGTTATAAATTCACATTAGATCTGCACTTCCCCATGTTCACTTATTGAGCAAACTCTGCAATTTGGGGAATCCGCATTTAATTCAAGTGACTACGATAGGTGTGGATTGCATTACTTCACATGTACATGCACAGGTACAGTAAGTACAACACGTATTCAGCAAACTGCAAAGACAGTCGCGAATTTGACAAGGCGTAGTGCCCTAAATTCACATGTTTGACTTTGCCACATCAGAGTGTCGAATTGGAGGTTGATGGCAGGAGGAAACTACTTTTTCAGAAGTGACTATGGCTAGTTCAACTGAATTTGTCTGCAAATAAACTTTAACCAGGGACAAGGTGACATAGAAATAGATATAATATTCATTTATATACAGTTAATGGGATATAGCGAGGATGACGTCACTGCACTTCTCTGGGGGAATTCACATCACTTCGCATGACTTCACATTCTACTTCTATCCGACTGACTTCGCCACACTACACATGCGACTGTGTCCATAGCAGTCCCCTTGGTTGACAAATCTATCCTCAACTTCATAAATATGGAGAAGTGAAATCATGACTACTTTGGTGATGTGATGCGAATTGTAGTAAAGTGAATTTGAATTTGGAAGACTGCATTTTTAAGTATGAATAAAAGGGAATATGAACTAATTTAATTCCTTTTTATAAAAATAAATGTATATTTTCAGTGTAATCATGGCAAGTTCTTTAGCATTATTTAAAGTGCTAAATAAACGATATGTATCTTTATTTAGATTGCAATCTTTTTGGGGCAGGGACCTCATCATACTTTTGTACTGAAATGGTAAGCTGCACTGGAGCATTTGTGCACTGTTTTTGAACTTTTAGGGGATTATTGACTAAAGCCTGAAATGTTGCATAAAGGTGTGAATTTGCCAGCTAAATACGGTCGCAATAGATTGCTACTGCCACAGTTGCGACTTCATTATGAGAATATTGTCATGGTTGCGACTTTAAAATGGTTATGGTTGCGGATTTAAAATGGTTATGGTTGCGGATTTGCTATGGGAATCCACTGTTTGAGAATTTGACAGTTGGATTCTCACAATAGCCAATAACCCCCCCTTACTCTTGAGTTTGGAAATTTCTTGTTAAAATGTTCAGCTCTGTATTAACCAGCAGCACTACAGAAATAAAATGTACATGCATACATCTCTACATTCTGCATGGGTGGTTACACAGAGAACGCTAACAGATGGCTAGTTCTGCACAAAGTCTGCTCGGCAGCGTAAAGTATTTTCTGACACAGGCTGTTCTTACAAATGTGGAATAAATAAATGAAATACATGGTTGAAATGGTTGGAAAAAAAAAACCTGTTCTATAGGTTTATTTTAAGCGCTGTACCAAAAATGGTAACAATGAAAACATTCTATTAATCTTGTTCTTACATACTAAATTTTAAAATATGAGGTACTTTATTGTTTCCTCAAATAATATTAATTAATATTTTAATGTTAAGACTTGCAAATTCAGACAGTAGATAAACAGTAACTGAAAGATCAGTTTGTGTTTATTATCTACATTTTTATCTCTCACAATTGTAACATTTAAAAACCAGTATCCGTTAGAGTGGCAGGCAACTGTCAATTTACTTTACAAAACTACAACCTAATTGAATTAACTAAATTGTAGTTCTGTGTCAGCCGCTCATGTACATTGCTGGCTGTCTAATTGGCAGTAAGCGCTGAGCTTTCAGGAAAGCCCAGCACTACCAGCTTCTCCTCCAATCAGCAGCCACTGATGTCATGGGTGACGTTAGAAATGGGAGATTTAAATATCTATGTTTCTATGTTACATATGGTGAATTTTACCAGCAGATCCCCTGCCCTGGCATTTTTCTATTGATCTTCTGAGTATTTGCTTCTGTTTGACCAGTGTATCTGCAGCTTAAAGGTATCTGCAGCTTAAAGGGATCTGTCTCTTCACAACCAGCACCACAGCCTCAATCCTGCCAGTGCCAAATACATCTCAGCAGTATGGCACTGTATACAAGGAGAGGATCTTCTAGATTCTAGATCTAGATTCTAGATCTTCAATGATTCATGTGAGTCTTATCCAGCTGCCACCAGTGGGGGTTAACCTGAGAAATCCCATGCCACAAAGGCCATATCCCCTTGAGGGGTTTAAGGATAAGAGCAGGGCCTCCCTAGACTCTGTGCCTTAGTTTTAAACAGCACCAAAGTCATGATTGTTCCTATGCTTCTAGTCAATATTGTTCACAGTACACTTTAGTGCCTCCAGAGGTGTACCACCTTGCACCTTTAATCCTCACATTTACTATGCCTTAATGCTTCCAGAGGCGTAACGGGCTCTGGGTAAGCTATAGTGCCTCTAGTGGTGACCCAATCCCTTGGTGCCTCTTTGTGTTTCCTGATATCCGTGACATTTTGAGGGCATCTGAGTTTTATGTACAAAGTAATTATTTACATTTTATTGTGCTTTACAAGGGCATATTATTTATATTGCTGTTATATATCTTGCTCTTCCTCTCACTGATAGCTCTCAGATATTTAAACATTTTAAGATTACTCTTGCTCTTGTTTTCTTACATCCACTCTGTGTCTCTACTCTATTATACCCAACAGCCTCTTTTCCTTATGTCTTACTACCTTCCTCATGACATCTTGATCTTGTGTCCATAACCCACTGGGATTTTCCCAACTCTTTTGTTATTTCTTTCTGTTACTCATTGAGTGCCTTGCATATTGTTTTGTACATACTTCACATTACCTCTTATTACCCTACCATTACGTGTTTCCAAATCCCTGCAGTACTAAACATAGATCTATTCCAGGATGAAGTATAAACAAATTGATATCTGAAACTCAGTCAGTTTAGAAGCAGGAAAAACAAAATCTCTATGGTTATTTAGCTTCCTTAGTCAAGTTTTGGTTATAGACATGTTCTCTTCTTGCTGAGTAAAAAAACTGTAAGACTAAATGGAAGATATATCTTACTAATGTTAAAAAGAATTAAAAATGAGTGGTTCAGATTTATATTAATGTGAATAAATCCGTTATTGCCCACCTGAGGTAGGTTTTAATTTCATCATATTAAGCCGCGATAAATGCAAACAGATATGAGATTAATACAAGCCATGCACAAAGAGCATATTACGACAGAGGTTTTTTATTAACCTAATCGAATTTGGCTCTGGAATCAGTTTAGCTCTGTATGCGTCCTGGTAAAGACATTAGGCTGCTTGCTCTGCATAGTTTGGGGGCCTTTGCTTAAAAAAAAATAAAACAAAAGTACTTTCCAGGGCTAAACAGGGATGGATTTTGCAAATTCAGGGACAATTTGGAAAATTAGAATAGCAAGAGTTTTCAGGTAAGCAGGGAAAGCTTACACAGGGCTGAGCCTTGAACTAAAAAAAAATTACATCTGCCCTTTTAAGAGTAACAATCAATCAGGGAGAAATATTTGTAAGCTAAGCCCTTAAAGTAATTCTGAAAACAACGGTCCTTTTTAGGTCAGATAAGGAACAGGAAAATCTCACATTGCTGTGACACACTTGACTGAGTTCTTTTTGTATTCTTTTGTTTTGGATGGTTTAATCCTTCCATTAAAAAAAAATCTGTAGATAAGTTTCACTGGAAGCAGCCCATCAAGACTCATGCATGTCCGAAGTATTGTTTAAAGTGTGTAAGGCAATTATCCTGTCCTTTTTCCTAGTGTCCTGCCCTAGGATAAAGGGCAGGATGCCCGAAACATGTAGTGTTTACACCTTCACCCAATAAAGTGTTGCCTGTGCGTGGTTTCTTCATTTCTATAATTGAGAATTGTCAGTCTACAACTATTTCTGGGTATAAAGTTGAATTACTCATCTGGGGAAATGCTTGTTCCAAATTCTTTTAATTTCTCGAGCTATTAAATCAATTTACCTGTGCATGTGTTCAATGAGCTCTGCAGAAAGCTCTATTGAAACCTTGTGGTTTTTTGGCAGGAGGATATTAAATCATGGTTTTCTGGAGGGAGATTTGCTGGTTACAGAAAATAGAGGCTTTGAGATAACTAGAATTATTGAAAACTGCCAAATTTCATAAGCTCTTATATAAACAAAATGCAGGGCTTTGTAACCTCTAAATGACACTAAGGGGGTAATTCAGCAAAGTCCGAAGTCACCTCGCGATCCTTCGATTCACCTCGGCAAAATTGTTGCGAGCTCTCTTCTCTCCTACAGGCGGACATCAGCGAATGCTTTAAAGGTACTGGAGTTGGATTTGCCTCACCTCACAACCACTCAAGTCCCCTCGCTGAGACTGGAATAGCTTTAAAGCGTTCGCTGATGTCCACCTGTAGGACAGAAGTGAGCTCACAATAGTTTTGCCGAGGTGAATTGAAGGATCGCGAGGTCACTTCGGACTTTGCTGAATTATCCCCTAAATACTGGAAGCTTTCTAGAAAAGGGCATAAGATATTTTTACCTTTTCTTTTCCTTTTTTTTTGCTATTTTGGTAAGAATCAGAATCTTCAATAAAACATTTAGACATAGGAGTGTATCTAAAAAAGTTTCCAAAAAATTTGCAATTACAATGATCTTTAACCAGCGTGAGGCAACAAATAAAGAGCTTTCACTGATTGCAGAGCCCATAATAGATCTAATAATGTCCTATGAAATGTGTGGAGCTCTTTAAATATTTTGCATCTCCTCATAACCCCACTCTGATACCAGCCAATTGCTTTCATGGGACCAAGTGGGTCTGGATTGGTTACACTTACCCATTACTACTTCTGCTTATGGTTCCCCTCTTGCTGTAATGGCCATAGTTAAATGTACTATCTCAAAGTGTTAGACCAGAAAAACCTAAAATATCAGCAGGATAATTTAAGTAAAAAAAAAAAAAAAAACAGTGTTCAACTCTGCAGCTTCTCAGTCCAATTGCAAATTCATGTAACTGACAATGTTAATTAAATTACAAAATTACAGAGTAGAAGGTATGATACCCTTAAGTGACTAAGGTTTAAAAGAGATAATTACATAATTCTAGATTTCAATCACACCCGCTGTGTGAAAGTCTCTTTTTAACAATGTACACTATTATAATCTACCGTTGGATAGTAACTTAAATTGTGGCAACAATCTCAGCCATTTTAGGAAAAAAAATATACCCTTTCTACATAAAACTGTCTATAGAAATGTGATATCATTTTATATATATATATATATATATATATATATATATATATATATAAATATATACTGTATACATATATCCTACCTTATATATATTAATTAAATAAGAATCAAAACTATAGAAAAATTAAAACAATCAACATTATTTAAGTCATATTAAAAGATGTTTTGGCCTGCTCCCTTTATAAAGAGGGAGAGGAGATACCTACTAAAATTACCAGTCCTTTAAATATAAGTTAAAAAATGAGTGTGGGGCGGAGTACAAGTGTAGGAGTGTGGGGCGGAGTACAAGTATAGTGGGTTAACAGATTACAGAAAATATGTAAGATATTACAAAGCTGCTACCTACTGTCAAAAGAATACAATAATTAATTGTTGGTGATCAATTCACCTTTCTAGTAAGGCAGCAACTGTTTTTTAAAAACTTGATACTGATTGACTGCACAGGTAAAAAAAAAAAATAATAATAATAATTTCCCTCTTCCTGCCTCCATATATACTCACTCATGGGTCAGCATCAGCTCCTCTCTCTTCCTGCAACTTACAGCAAATGATAATGACATCATCAAACCAGTGCCATGGGTGCAGGAAGTGAGAGGAGCCCTTCTGATGTCAACTGTTCACTAAACCTTATGAAAGCCAGAAAAAGAGGTAGGGGTATGTGTGCCAGTATATGTGTGTTAATTTTTGTGTATGTATAAGTGTGTACGTCTTTGTGCTTATGAGTATGTGCATGTGAATCTGTGTGGGTGTATGTTTATAGAAATGTGTGTGTGTCTATGCATAAATGTATGTGTGTGCATCAGTCTTTTTGCATGAGTGTATGTATGTATGTATGTGTGTCTTTGTTAGATGTGTGTGTGTCTGCCTATGAGTATGTATGTGTGTATCTGTCTATGAAACACAATAGATGGATGTATGGATGAATAGATGTGTGGGCTGTTTAGGGGCAGGCAATAAGTATATGGGCTGCATGTTTGGTGATGGAGTAAAGTGTATAAAAGGAATATGGGCTGTGTATGTCAGGGAGATGTATGTAGGATGGTATGCTTCTCCCTTCACCCTATCCTCACAGGCATTGTATGATGCTGCCTGCACCCTAACCTCACCGGCACTGTATGCTTCTCCCTGCACCCTATCCTCACAGGCATTGTATGATGCTCCCTGCACCCTAACCTCACCGGCACTGTATGCTTCTCCCTGCACCCTTCTTACATTGATACAGTACACAGATCACTACATCCATTACCGTCCCCCTTGGTAGGCAGTAAGCCCTTGGGCTTAGTTTCTGTGGAGTACCAAACATGCCTCAGTATAAAACTGAATGTAACACACCTATAGAAACATTACAAGTAGAATATAATACAGTAACTATAGCAATGCAACAAATGTTCTATAAGTAAACTGCATATACAGTATATCCAACTATTATAAAGGCTGATGTTCATAAAATCTGATGCCAGACACTGATTGCTCAGGGTCACTTATTTGATGCAAATTACCTGAACCTGACTAAATCTCTGGTTGAATGTTGCTAAATATTGCTGATAACACACTTTTTAAGCCATGTTAAAAAAGAAGAACATTAAATGTGAAATTAACTGAAAAAAACTTGGAAGGCTTTGAGCTTTCAGCTATAACACAAATGATTTTCACTCCAAAAATTCCAAATAAAATGTAAAAAAAAATCCTTTACTACTGTCTGAGTAATATGTTGTCTGCAATTTTCATTGCACCAATCATCAGTGCTATGTAATTGCTAAGCACTGAAGAAAAAATGCACTTGCTGATTTATCTAACAAGGTCATATTATTCTTAGTTCTTAGTTAGTAAAAAAATTCATTGGGAGGTAGATGGCAGGGCTTCAGTGTAGCATAAGGAGACTGTTCAGTCAAAAGTGACAATGGTGACTGCGATTAAGTGACTACATGACCTACAATGTGACATAGAAATAGATCAAATATCCACAGAATAAAGTTAGTGGGATATGGCGAGGACGAGGTCAATGCTCTTCACTTGTCGAATTTGACTTACTTCATGTGATTTCTCATTGTATTTCTATCTGCCTGACTATTCCACAGTACGCATGTGATAGCTATCGCTGCTTTGTTTGACAAGTGTATTCTCCACTTAATCAATAGAGAGCATTGACTATTTTGGCAATGCGACTCAAAATGTAGTGAGGTGAATTTAGTCATTGAGGCACTATGAGTTCTTCATCCTCATGCAGTTGAATAACTTTGCATAGAGTGCCGGTGGCTCTGACATTAGAGTTAAAGAAATATATTTTCATTCATGAACATTGACCTGGACAAATCACATTATTTCCTGTGTATATTCTTATCATATGCAATTTTCCTCCAGTGATCTGAACTTAGTATTTTGAATTTTCAATGGAAAAGTTCATAACTAGTTTACTGTTACCCATCCCCTTACATGTAGATTTTGTTTCAACAGACTTTATATTTACTGCTATGGGTGTAATTAGAATCATACTGTCTAAAATAAATGTTGCAGAGTTGACTGCTTGTACTATAGTGCACCCTTGTGATATTTCATTACTTTCCTATTATGCAATACTTGGAACACTGCTGCCATATTAAATATTGTAATAGACATTTATCTCTTTTAAAGGCCCATAGGCCTTTGTTCTATTTACTGATCTCTAGAGTTGTCCAGCATTTATACACACTTTACTGTTAGTGTACAAAATGCAGTGGCACATTTAAAGTGTAAGTAGACCCTGTCTATAAAGAAAGCCCTATTAACCTATTGTCAAGCAAAATTTTTATTAAGAAACTCCTGACTCACCTCTTAACTCGGCAGGGCTTAATATCCCTTTGCAACTGCATTGTCTCTGTGAACAAGTTCCTTGTGTGATTGTAGCCATGCCTCCTCCTCTCCCTGACTTCTCATTCCACAGCTGACTGCGTAGGTGGTTGGACAGCTCTTATCTGCACATGCTCAATGTTAGGAACAGGCTTGTTACATAAGGAGAAGGAAGGGGGGATTCCACACAAGAATGGCTCACTGAATAGTGAGTGATGTAACTTGGGGGGAGGGCTTATTGGCAATGCACAGGAAGAGTTTGTACACAAAAGGGCTAGGGGAGCAGGGCTATTTAAACAAGAGGCAAGTACTACTGATCACAAAATATTTCTTACATTTTAATGTTTAAGTTGGCTTTCTATATGTACTGTATGCATGTCAGATATAAATAATGTTTTATCCAAACTTTTCACACTCTTTAAAGGGTACTACAGATACAGTAGCATGACAGTGTTATTTTGATTTGGAATGTATAGATCTAACCATGTTCCCTTCCCTAGGTTTTATGAAAATCTAGTCGCACTTGGTCAGACAGTTTCATACCTTGTTTTAGAATCAAGGTACAGGAGTACACCTACAGCCTTGTTTTCACAAGATACAAATTTCATATGAAAAAAATAACAGCTTGTGTGTCATTAATGTTCTATACCATAGTTAAAATAAGTGGTTGAAGATTATATTATAGCATAACAGTTTCCCTTATGTGCTGTGCTTCTGCAATACAAAATTCCTACTGATCGCTATGGAAACATCACTAAATAGTTTTCAATTGCTATTTTAGGTAGCAATATCCAGACTTTACAGTCAGAGTGTCTTTGCAATATGCTAATAATTTTCTGCTATAATTCTTGACATAAGAAAATACAGTTAAGATAAGGCTGAAAAGTGTATTGCTCCATCAGGTTTAGCCTCAGCAAAACCATCTTAATGCAGACAAAGGGCAATCCATCCCAAACAGCAGTTTGGCCACTGATTCCTTGTTGTTGTGGTAATGTTGTATCTGAGCATGTGTATATAACCATGGTTTTCCAACATTGTACAAATACAAAAATATATACAGAAGAATAAGAGACACATGTACCAAGGGGATGAAATAAATGTGACACGTTTTCCACTAAATAGTAAAAAGGTATCTATGTATAATATGATACTGTTCTTGCATTCAGTTTAACCACTGCATAAGCTGAAAAAAATACTCCATTTTCAACATTTTTCTATTTTATTTTGTATTGGATTTGCTGTATAAGATCGTAATAGGGTTTAACAATTTGCATCTACTCTCTTGATTCAAAAGAAGGCATTTTCTGAATAGCTGTCATGAAATGCATATTCATTTTTGTTGAGCTAGTTAATTCATTTAATTAGGAATTCATTCATAATTCATTCTGATTTAACTTGCATTTCCATGCAAATAGTTTTAGCTACTGCCTAGCATTTGGGCAGTGCAGAAAATAGCCTTTGGAAAGAATAAACAGGCAGAATTTGGTTATTAATTTATACAATGATTCTTTAAGAGGATTATTGATAGAGTCAAAATACAGAAGAGAGTTAAACACTGATTTACATATAACAATCTGCTGAATCTTTGGGGGTCCAAAAGAAAGGGTCACTCCAGAATGTTAACATTGTTGCTTTTATGCCATTCTTGCATAGCACTGACTTCATACTTATGGTTGTTGGAAAAAATGTTATTCCGCTTCCCAGTTCTTATGTAAGCTAGAGCAGAGGTTCCTACATAATGTCTTTGTTTTTCTGCAATATTTTTACTCTATACTCTCTCAAGCCTTCAAGAGCTTGCTGAAGGTAATCAGCACCACTGCATGCTGTTATTATAACTTTTTTGGAGGGTGTTTGGCTTATTCCAAATAGAGCATTTCTTTTGATGACCACAAAGTAGATCATAGAACAAATTCTATTTGATCTTGATGTCTTTAACATGCAGATCTGTCTCAATTTCAGCTAAGGAAGCTTGCAGCTTCTATAGAGCTTTCATGGGTCTCTTGGTAGCCTAAGTCAGTAATTGCCTCATTTCTTAAATGATTATTTAGTGATTTGGAAATGTTCCAAATGTCCATCCCATGGCTGGTACATCTCAATAATCCTGTCACCGAGTTGTTTGGAATGTTCTTTTGTTGATCAACTCACAAACTGACTTATCAGGATCTGGACCTTCCAGATAAATGTATTTATAAGGTAACCATTTGAAACACCTTGAATTTTGTTCCTTGTAAATCTACTTGGCTGTTTTAATGTGTCACAGCAAAAGAAGTAACCAGTTCAGTTATTTTGTACTTCATAACTCTATTAACCACGTTTTAGAGATTTATTTTGACTTTGTTGTTATACTGTCTTTGTTTCTTGAGGTGACTGTCTAATGAAACCTGCTGTGCTTCAGTGTTGTTAGACCATAAAATATTAAAGTCAAGGTGACACTGTTTGTATTAAAGTTATTTAGAATTTTCAGATTCTATTGCTTCATCTATTTGCATTGAATTATTGTTTATAATTATTGCCAATTTTAGGGCTGTGTGAGGTATGCACAGTGATACAGGAACTGCTATATGCAACATGTAGCTCAGGCACTGACTCTGTAAAAAACTGTACATTTAAATATTCCTTTGCCAAAAGGGTTTCCACCCAGACTGACTTGCATACCGAGAAATAGCAACTGGTGTTCACTCCAACCCCCAATAATGATAGAAAAGGGTAAATGGGTTAACAATATCTGGACTGGATCACTACCCTAATAATACCATGAGGCAAGTTTCTGTCTCTAATTTTCTACCCACAGTGGTAACAATTTCTAATCATCCTAATAATTTAATATTAACATTGTATAAGGAAATTTACCAATTATCCTTTTTTAGATACTATTCAGTGATTTTACTACAACTAACAGAGCATTACACAGATTCCTAAATCATTTTGAATTGACATTTTTTGCAAACATTGTGGCTTAATCAGCTGTGTTTCATATATCTTATTCTGTTCTGAAACTTGGAGAGTTCTAGAATGTATATAATAAATACATGTCCAGCATAATGGTTAAGTTTTCCAATTCGATTCTTTATAACTGGGTATAATATGTCCATGTTAGTGACTTCTAGGCTTGTTCACACCCCGAGGACAATGTCACTATATCTGGTTGCCAGTAACGTCTGTATCATTGATACATTCAGTATCAGTATCAGTATTGATACCAGTATAGTCACAAAGACTAGTCGCATAAGTTACAAGTATTATTGTTATATTATTTCTATAGCAGACAATAATCCGTTCATATTAGCACTTGGTCACCACATTTTCTAAGTCTTTTGTATGAAATGTAAGCTCACAATTTGCCACTTTCTTTTAGCATATTGAAATGTACATATTCACGCCAGTACACACGATAAATACCATAAACGTAGTCATAGTTGCCACATAAAAACGAGTTGTGTAAATAAATATAGTGTGTCCATAATGTCATGAACTGTGAGAGAATTCACCACATTGCAGAAAATAATCATCTTTCCAAAGTTGGAGAAGTGGCTAATTGTCACAAATTCATGCATTTATACAAAAGTTTGCACTTTGATGACTATGGCACCTACAGTAAATAAACCTGCACACTGCATTTGAAACAATTCATTTTTAAAGGGTAATAGAGACATGTTAGTAGAAATTATTCCACTGATATGCACGTTTTTTAAACATCTGGAGGACAGACCATGAGCTATAGCAGCTTCTGTAAGAGCAAGATATTACCATCCTGCCTGCATACATATATCTGCATTTCTAATATTATGACATCATACAAGATTTTCATTTCATCCCTTTAAAACTACAAACCAAATCTAAAACTACTTTTGGCCAGAAAAGTATTAATTTTCATAAAATCAGTGCAACGTTAATTCCAGAGAAAGCGTGGATGTTCTAAGTGAACTATGAGATTCAGAGAATAATATCAGAAAGTGGGCAGCCTGTTACCTTTTCTGTATTAATGTAAATAGCTGTATCATTAAATCTCAGTCTGATCGCATATTGGGAATTGTTTAAGAATATATGCTTTATTTACAGTGTAGCAGCAACTGTATGTTAGTGATTGGCAGAAGAGTTTCAGGTTAGGGTAGTTTTTTGGGGGTGATACAATACAGTAATACTGATAGGTGATGACACATTTTTGCTGTAATACAGATATTTACATTTACTTATAATGACATATAAGCCACTGCTTTGAACATGTTGCGTTTAGGTATATGTGAGTTAAATAGCACAGGTTGATTCAATAGGAAAGAGAATCCATGTTGGAATTATCTTAAGTTAACCAGATGGGAGCAGGCATCTGATTTAACTTGTAGTGCAGGTTGAAAAAGCAGAGTTTTTATTATGATTTCTTCAAAAACGGCCTCTTCGCCAGTTTCTTAATATTTTATTAACAGAAATTTTAGGGGGGAATTCACCATTCAGCGAAGCAAGCTCCAAATCCTTCGGCTCACTTCGCAAATGGTATTATGCGCTCGCTGATGTCCGCGTGCAGGATGGACATCAGCGAGTGCATTAAAGGGATTCCAGTCTCGGCAAGGCAACTCTTTTGCTCTCACTGTTTGCTCTTAGTTTGTCTTGAGGTCCAAGAGTGGATCTCTGTAACAAACATGGCTGCTTCCACAACTTAAACATGAAGATGATCTACAATGTGCTATTATTATACATGTATATGCATTTGTATGTTTCAATTTCACTTCAACCAGTAGATAGCTTTACGGTGGTAGACATTTTGGATCCAAAAAGCTTTCATTTTATAATTTAGTCCTTTTTTAAGTCCTAACATAGCTATATAAACCTACTCCTCTGTGTAAGAGCTTCTCTTTTTTCCTATCTTTCTTAGACTATCATTTTTTTATATAATATAATAAATACATTCTTGTGAATTTTTTACTGCACTCTATATATAAGGCAGAACTGACACATTATGAGCACTTCTTCAAGCAGCAACACCTAAAAATAGTGAACATCCCAGCGTTCATGTTTAACAGGCAGCATCATCTGTCATACAATAAAACTGCAGCTGTATGCAAAGTACAAAGAAGTACAAGTGCTGGTAACCTAGATTCTGTGATGTTGCACAATTTGTCCAAGCAATGAAGTCTCCTAAGGGAAGATTTTAAGAAAGCTACCTGAACAAAATAATGAACACAGGGAAAAATAGTCTTCTTCTTCTTCTTCTTCTGATGGGGATGTGGGTTGGAAAAGTTAGTACAGGAGAAGGCATGTACCATCACGTCTTCCTTAATTTGCCTATTCATAAATTCCATTGTTTGTAGTTTACTGGGCCATGTCAAAAGGTAGAATTTAGCAACAATATGAAATAATATCCTTTGAGTTGTGTTAAAAATGAAAAGATGATATTTAATAATATTTGGATGGAGACATCTTTTTGCTCCATGACTCCCCATGCAAATGACCAAAAAACAAAATAGTACCAATATTTTTGCACCCTTGTGGCAGTATTATCAAGAGGTTTATAGAAAGATTCTTCCCTTACCTTTTATCTAAAGAGAAATAAACAAATGGCAGCCAACTTGACTTATGACTATTATATTGTTTCCCTTTATCAAGAATTTATGCACAAATTTGCTGTTCAAAGAAATTCCATCTTTGTATCTGTGTTGGAGGTTGGCAGCTCAAAATGCTGGCAAAGCAGGTCAGAAATATTATTCACTAAAATATCATTTGACCTTCAATTGGACACAGTTGAAAGAACTGTCATGTGTGTGCGCTGCTTTTATTTTTCAGAATGAAACAGTGTTTCCTGTATTTAGCCTTTCTGCAGCAGTACACATATTTAGTTATTTATTGGTTCATTTATATGGCTGATATTAAGCATGTACAATAAAATACCTTCCTGGTTTTATGTATTTTTGTTATATGAAGAAGAAATTAAAAATGACACTTTTACTGTAATACTTTCCCTCTCTAGCCCTGGCTAAACTTTCACCATCATACTGAGGGTTTATGAGAAATGAACCGCATGGTGGCAATAAACAACTTCTGGTTGAAATGAGACAATATACACAGCATTACCACCACTTTCTATACACAAATGTAATATAGAACTGTCTTATGAATATTCACATACATTTTCTGTTTGAAATTACTGGAGGTTTTTTACATTTTGTAACAGTAAATTTTTTGCCTATTCTTACAGGATCAGCTAATATTTTATCAAATGTGTTTGTTTAACCCCCCCCCCCCCCCCCCCCCCTTAGTTCTTACTTGAACTTTTTTATATCTAGTGGAACAAGATCAATAACTGAAATTGCTTTTCTGCTTGTCAAATCCTCTAAAATTGATGAATTTATGGATTTAATAATAGGTAAACATTAACTTAGCTGTGATGTGCCTAACAGTTATCTCTCTTTGGGGGGTTATTGACTAAAGTCCGAATTGTCACATACTGTAAAGCTGTGAATTTGCCACTTCTCTATATGTGGGTATTTAGCAAACTCTGCAATGTGGTGAATTTGCCAGCTACACAACAGATGGGTATTAATGTGGTTGCAAATTCCCTATGGAAATTCTGACACAGTTATGGATTTGCTATGGAAAATCCTCTGTTTAGCCAGTAAGGAGTATAAAATCAGAGCGCAGCCACCCGAAGTAATGAGAATTCACTTCGACAGTTGAATTCTCACTTTGATCCATAGCTTTCTCTATGTTATAGAATGCCAGAGTATAGCAGCACTTATACCCATATAGTTCCCAGTTACTCAATGATTTTCAATAGATAACTTTTCTTAAATGAGATGCAGGACAAGTAAGATGGAGGTTGGTAGAGATAAAGGGGCGAAATCAATAAAACTTGAAAAGTTTGTTTTTGACCTTTAATGGAAAAGGTTAAAGGTAAAAACTGCTATTTGATTAAAAAATCATTGATCGATTTTTTTAAATCATTTTTTTCTGATCAATACATTTCGATCACATTTTTTTCATCTTTTTTTTCCGATGGGAAATTAGCAAAGTACCTATGTAAAGTATGGCTACTTTCCCATTGAAGCAAGATGGAAAGCATTTGAATGAAATGTTTAGATTGGAAAAAATCAATTGAGAAATATTGATTGATATTTTTCAATCAAACTGCAGTTTTTACATAGAAAAAAAACTTGAAAAGGTCGAAAATGACCTTTGTGAGTTTTGTAAATTATGTCTGAATTAAACAGGAAAGATAATCCCATTTTGATACTAGGGACCCTAGGCCAAGTTTTTCCTTTATGTGTCCTGTATAGCAGTTATATATAGTATTATATAGTATTATATGCTGGGGTAACAGTAACATACCTTTATGCACAATGTGAGCTCTGCCTGGATTTGAACCCAGAACCTGTTGATTACTTGCTAAAGTGACTACTGGGAACTTGTTTTTATATTCTCAGTGCTACCATATATCAAGAAACTTAATTCATTCATTATTTTACAGACATGGGGTACTGCAAATTTTGTTGCTTCCCTAATCCTTCCACAGGCAAAGACAAGAGCTTAGAGCTTGAATCTTCTTCAAGCAGATTCAACACTGGGACATTCTGCCCTCCCAGGTGCTCTAAATCTAATTCGGCTCTGACTATTTTACAAAGATAACTCAAAGATTATTCAGTTATTTTGGATGTGGATTGTTGTCATATGAACAACATATAGGCTTAATTTACTGCTCCCTGCTTCTCTATTATTTGTACAGAGTCTCAGCTTAAACAATAACAGATTTAAATAAGTAAATAGCAATATTCATTAATCAAAGGGGACTCTAGCTAGTGCTATTTAGCAGAGTCCAGATGTACTATTTTGCCTGGTGAAACTGCTTTTGCAGAATTATTTGCACAGAAACACTGTGTGTGCTGATTTTCAAAGTTCCTTTTAGCAAATTTGACCATAATGTTCTGAATATTGGCCAGAGGTGACAGATTGGAATCTTTACCTTGAAAGGGGATTTTGTCAGGGGACCAAAGCATAAACAGTTTTTCCATTTTGCAGAAGGCACCATTTTTTGCCTCTGGCAAAGCAGAATATGTTCTCATTATACTAGCAAATTGGTTACAGGATGAGCTGTAAAAAGGCAATAGACAAATTTATAACTGCAAATACTTGGCTGTTGGCTTTTATAATCCATAAGAAGAGATTTTCCCTTATTAACATCAATAACAGGAAATATTTTTATTTAATATAATGATATCTCTATCTCACAACAGTAGTGTTAATGTATTTACTTGTGTAGCACCTCAATGAAGGAATCGGCTGAGCATCCTCCCATCAGGTACTTTTTTCTTTTACCTCAGCTCACAAGGACATGATCCTCTGGTTTTGGTGTGGAAGCATAATCTTCAAATAACATGTTACTCTGTATTTATACAAATATGTCTTTGGCACCAGATGTTCTTTTTAAAAAAATACATAACTCAATTTATTTGTTGTAGCTCATGCAGTTTGAAGAAAGGATTGTGGTGGCATCAAAGCACACAAAGCATATTAGGCTTTGTTTCTACCACATATCCATGAGACTACCACACCAAATAATAAATAATATTTACTCTTTACAGCTAATGAATGGAGGCATCAATAGGGAAGTATTCCTTTACCTTTATATGAGACACCAGGGTCTAGCAGCAGATACTTAGCTAACTTCCTGGATTCCCTCTCTTTACCTTGGGTGGATGTGGACACTAGTTCTTCTACCAATCTTTGATAAATTATGAGCCAAAACTACTAGGTTCACACCTAATACGCTATTACCAGTTACTTGCAATAACAAGTCAAAGGACAAAAACAAGCAGAAATTATTCACATGATGATAGCAGTGATCTAACACCATCCCGTGTGTTCTAAAACTCATTGTGGCTGGACTCTTCTATACATAAGTGTACTCGTTGGGACCAAAGTAACATCAGTACCTATTCTGTAAAAAGGCAACCTTCTGCTACTATCATAGGGAAACAGAGACCATAATGCAAATATTCCCTGCACTTGGGTCTAGTACTTATACTATATGAATGTTCATAGTAGGAAGTTAAGAATACAAACCACACCATTTTAGAAATAGAAAACCATTGTCATGTAGTGTTCCCTGTGACACAAAAGGATTTGTTTGAACCTGCTGTTCCTTGATTTTGCTTTCTGGGAGCAAATGAAATGCCATGAGATAATATCTATTTGAAATGCTATGATCTACTATATGTTCATATTGCACTTGCTGTGCCAGGGTGAATACTAAACAGTTCTTTTGTTTGAAATTTGATTTTTGCAATGTTATTGCTTGAAAAAAGATTAGTAAGTTACTTTTTTTTTTTTTTTTTTACAATTTTCTCTGATTAATCTGGCTGCTGGAGGGTACTCTCCTGTCTATGACAATGATTTTTATTTTACCCAAAAGTGGAACAATGTGGCAGGTCCCAATTATATTAATTTCAGATATAGTTGATAAGTAAAATTCCCTCCTAAATGTTTTACAACTCCCAGGATTATTTGGCAGCTACATTAAGGGCACTGCCAGTCAATCCATTTTGACACCAGTTTCAAAATGGCTACAAACGTGATGAAAGCACATACTGTATACGCGGTAGACAGTTGCAACCATCTCCTATGAATCTTTTGCAGTAAAGTGCTTTGATGTAGTCTCCATTAGAGCCAACATGTATGTGTTGTGTATAATGCCAGTTTTATTGAATGATTCAAAAGACATCATCTGACATTGCCCTGAGACATGTTATATCAAGCATTTTCAAGTGGGCCCCTTGGGTATTGTAAGAGAAGTACAGAAGGAAAATGGTTTTGTTCTCTTTTAAATTTATTGAAAAATAGTTGCTTTCATTTATAAGCAAAAGATAAATTTATTCTATCATACTTCTACTAAATTTATGAGTTAATCAAAATGGAAGCAGTGACCATGACTGTGTTATGTTTTCTGTGTTGAATGTATGGGGGGAACAAAAAAGGAAAATGTTAATTCTTTGGTGACATCCTTTTCCATCTGCTGTGAAGATAATGAAAATCTGGTGGTACATTATATTCAGCTGAAAAACCATAATCCACTTCATGAATTGCTAATTGATGCAAGGCTGTTTTGTCCACTTTTGTAATCCAGTATAATTGTTTATCACTGAGATGGGAAATAGTGCCACAGTCATGCCTGAAATTGAGAACACAATCAAATGGCTATTCAGTGTGATGCTCTTTTGTGCTTGCGTCCTGTAGCTGGTCTTCCTCTGTTTAGCTCATCACAGTTTATATTCTGATATTGTCCACAGAATAAAGAGAGACATAAATATGTAAAACACAGGACATTATGTTTATGCCTCTGTACTGTCTATCACTGTTCAATCTCCCATGTAGTTCAATAGCATTGGCAAACAGGAGCATGGATTACATCATAATTTGCTGAGCAGCAATACAGAAATTGTGAGCCATAAACAGTGAAATGTATTTACCTGCACACAAAACTATGTGGGGCTACCATGTAAGCTTCAAGTATTTAACTTAGGCCTCTATGCTTCTGAATCCAGTAGCCCATTATTGCTCAGTAAATACAAATCTGCACGCCAGTTTGCTGTTTATATATTCAGTACACAAAATAGCTAATTTACTGATAACTTCCTTTCAGTTTGTCATTCCATGTTTTTTTTTTAGAAAAGGTCCTTCTGTTGAATAAATAATACCATCTTTCAAAAAAGAAATTGTGTTATACAGCTTAAATATTTTAATAATAAAAATAAATGTTTTACTCTTGTCAGTGTTATTCATATATGAAATGAAAGAGAATGTTTCATGGAATAACACACCAGTACAGTATATGTACAATATTTTGAATTAGAACTTTAGAAAATAGGTCAGTTGCTGTAGAACCAATGATCTAACTAGATCTCTTGGTAGATAAAATATATTACACCTGTAAACCCCCTTAGAACCTTCTGTTAGACACCTATTTTGCATTTACATATACTGCTTCCACTTTTTATCTCTTCTCATGCAAAAAGCATTTGATGGATACCTGAACAGACCTTTTTACTACACAAAGCAACAATACAAACAATATTTCCATTTTACCAAAATGTATATATTTGATATATTTAGTTGTTTTTATTGAAGATGTCTAACTCTTTATTTTTGGGTTGGTTGTTTATAGTCTGGTGTTAATTAATCCTAAAGACGGTTCATCCAGCATCACAGTCATTAAGTGAAACAGGATGAACTTAGAAAATAAAAAGCAGGCAATCCATATTTCTGAGCATCAAATGCTATATGTTTATTTTATATTTCAATTAAATCTTTATTACAATGCTAATCTGTTTTACTCAACATAGTATGAGGCACAAATGAACCCCTTCTGCCAATATTATCACCAAGCCTTCCATTCTTCTTTCTTCCTTCCTGTATGCCCCGAGACCAATCCTTGACCATATCATGATCTACTGTTTCTCCAATGAGTGAAATATCACATGATTACAGACTACACAAAAAGAGGTCTCAATTACATAGTCACCTTCTGTCTGCTGAAGGGTGAATACCACTGTGAGCTGCAAGAAGCAGGCCATTGAGAATAAATGCTTAAGGCTATTCAGATTTAGGTTGAGTGAAACTGTTTTTTTTTGTTGTTGTTGTGGTTTCTGAGGGAAGCCTTGATAGAGATATTCTGAACCATAAAGAAGCAGGAGATAAAAAAGAACGGGAATAATTTTCAAAAAGAGAAATTAATAGTGGATGCAAAATAACTGTCATGCTTTTTGGAGAAAAGTGGGTTTGCTGACCTATGCAGCTTGTTTTATTTTTTCTTTACATTGAGGATATTTAATGTATTATGTGACTCAATACAACATTTACCAACATATATTTTATATAAAGATGAATTAGGGAACTGAAGATTTTTTACCTTCAACCAATGAAGTTACAAGTTCTAACCCTCTGACATTCAACTTGATTTAAAAGTAGAATTCTAGAAACCTCTTAATGGATCCCCACCTGCTGCTGTAGCTATTCTCATAGTTTAAAAAGAAATACAAATTGAAGGGTGCTGAGGTGTAATGCAATATCTGATTTTTTTTCTTATCTCCATCTATAAAACTAGACCTTTTGTAGCATTTGTCATCAGTACACTTCTATAAAGTCTATGTGCAAACGATATATTTTATTCACCACAACAGCGCCATTAAGGGTCCTGTGTGACAAGCGGCATGGAGAAATAATGGAATTCACTTTAATAATGTTTTATAGAAATTCAATTTTGCTTATGACAAGGAAAACATTTTTGGTTATTTTATTTTTTGTAAAATGGCAAAGAGTATTTCTTCTGTTAGCATATATAAAAACTATGTATAGTTCATAAAATGTTATACTACTCTACAAGAACCAAACATATTCTTTGATTTATTATACCACCTCAACAAAAGCTACTTTAAATGCATAGAATTAATACTTGTACATAAAATGGTACATACTTTATAAAAGGAGCAATACAGCCAATTAATAAAATGCAACAGCCTGAGAGATCTCTACTCCACTAGGTACATTGAATATTTTTATGACCATTTATATTACCCAATATAAGGGACACTTTATATTCATACTTGCTACTAACAATTTCTCTCCATTGTAGAATATTTTTGTTCTCTGCAAGACCATTGTTATACCTTACTTTCATGATGCATTGCGTCTTTAAAAAATGCTTTTGTTTGGGAATTTGGTCAATTTTTTTATATATATATATATATATATATATATATATATATATACACAATAAGTGATATTAATTTGTCTACAAAATGTTTGGCAGTAAGATATCAATCAAATGAAATGCAGAGTTCTTGACTCAGACATCAATGCAAGAGATGGGGGCGGTTCCTTAAGAGAAAATGATTATGATTATTATCTTACAGAGCAAAAATATTTACCCAAACTATCTCCACTATTATACAGTACTGTTAAAAAGTTTCTGCAGGGTGGAAAATGCTGCAAAGTAAGAATTCTTCTGAAAAATTAAGTGTTATTAGTTTATTTTTATTGATTAAAAAATGCAAAGTGAGGAAACAAAAGAGAAATCTAAATTAAATTAATATTTGGTGTGACCACCCTTTTGCCTTCAGGACAGCATCAGTTCTTCTAAGTTTACATGCACAAAGTCAGGGATTTTATAGGATTATAGTCAGGTGTATGATTAACTAATTATACCAAACAAATGATAATGATCATTATTTTTGTATGTGGGTTGAAAGAAAAAGTTTAAGGTTTAAAAAAGTTGAGATACAGCCAAACCCTGCTACAAAGGTTAGGTTGTGGAAGAAGGTCACATGCACCATGGCAAAACCGATGAACAGCTACAAGACACAAAGTAGATATACTGCATCACCAAGATATCTCCCACACAAACATTTCAAAGAAATCTGGGGTTTCAAGATGTGTTGTTTAAGCTATTTTGAAAAAGTGCAAAGAATTTGGCAATGTAGAGACAGTGTTCAGCCAAGGAAACCTAATGGAGCAAATTAGAGACATGTCATGCTTCCCTTTCAAATTGGAAAATGTCAGTGCCACCACCTCAGAGCTGGTAGCAACCAGTGAGACTCAGGTACAGCTATCTACTATTTGGAGAAGTGTGGCCAGTAGTGGTGTTTATGGAAGAATTTCACTAAAAATCCATACCTTTAACAAGAGAGTTTTATATGCAAAAACATAGGAACCTGGTGTAGAGAAAAAAAGTCAGCAGGTGCTCTGGTCTGAAAAAAAACCTGAAACATTTGGCTGTAACAGAACAGTATGTTTACCCAAGGTCTGGAGAGGGGTAAAACAGTGAAGCATGGTGGAATTTCCTGGCAAGTTTTGGGTTGCAAATGTAATTCAAGATCAATGGTGTCCACAATGCTAAGAAAAGCAGGAAAATTGTTACCTTACCTGTAATACCACCAGAAAGGCATCTGATTGGCTCCAAATATATTCTGGCCAACCATAAACATATGCCAATGCCTTTAAGAACTATCTTTATTATAAAGAAGAACAATGTATTCTGGAGTGATAATATGACAGCCACAGAGCCTTGATCTTAACATGCTTGAGTGTGTCTGGGATTACATTAAAGGAACACTCCGACCAAAATTGAAAAAAATGCATGTGTTAGTAAATACGAATTACTAACTTTTATTAAATGTATTTTATTTTCAATTTTGCACCCAAAATGAAATATCTTACCTATTTAGAAGCACTTCCTTGTTTAGGATTCCATCTTCATCTGTGCCGCCGACTCTAAGGTGTCCTGGAGCAGAAACTCTTCACAGCCGCGATCTTCTCCTTTCAGTATTCAGCCCGGTGCGGCATCTCTTAATAGTCACATGGGAGAGCACCACATCATCAACCTGTCTCCCCTTGATGATGCAGCACTCTCCCATGTGACTATTAAGAGATGCCGGCACCGGGCTGCACACTGAAAGGAGAAGATCGTGGCTGTGAAGAGTTTCTGCTCCAGGACACCTTAGAGTCAGCGGCACAGTTTTGGCTGGAGTGTTCCTTTAAGAAACAATTTAAGAAAGCTCAAATCCACAGAAGATCTTGGTTCTCCAAGATGTTTGGAACAAACTCCCTGCCAGGTTTCTTCAAATACTGTCTGCAAGTGTACCCAGAAGAATTGAGGTCAAAGAATGGTCATACTAACTACTGATTTGATTAACCTTTTGTTCATTCACATTGAATTCTGATGACTGATAAAAATAAACTATTTCTATTTCCATTTGAAAGCATTTTTACTTTGCATTATTTTTTCCACAACCTCAAACTTCTCCACAGTATTGTATTTAACAATGAGTTCCTTTTTGAACAATGTTCCTGATTCATTTAGCTAAATGGGGCTTCATTCCTCTTTAACAGGAAGTGAAATGTCTAATTTCATGGAATAAATCCCTCAATTCCATAGAGCTGTAGTTGGGATGATTACACTGGTGACAACAAAGGTTACAGTGCACTCTTTTATATTAGCTGGCAACATGTTTGACCTTGTGTAATACACCAGTATCTAGGGCAACCCTCCTGAAGTTTCATATCACATTTATCACATTATAAGATTAAGTATCCCAGAAATCAGAGGCTGTGGGTAACATTTATAATTGTTTTATTTATAAACAAGGTAGGGAGTAATACAAGGATCCTAACACCAGAATGGAGTCTAGTCATCCAATTATGAATTTTATAAGATTATTGGTCTTTGTATTGCTCCTTGTATTACTGGTATTAGTCTTTCACTTTAGTCCCTGCCTCTGTGAGTTTACAATCTAATTTCCCTGCTCTATCATACATCAGACAATGATTAATTTATCCAGACTGTAATTAAACTACAGGTATGTTTTTGAATTGTGCAAGGAAACTGGCTTGCCTGGAGGAAACCAACACAAGCAAGGGGGAAAAAGAAAAAAAACTCCACAAACTTTTATTTGACTTCTATAAAAATTCATGCAAACCACCAATGTTTAGATTACTGATCTAAGGACTGACCAAAGAGAGCTTTGCTCAGCTCTAGCTCTTTCTCCATTCAGAACTCTTAGATCCATGTGCTTGTGAACATAACTATGATTACATTTTATGTGTCATTGTACACCTTGTCTCCAATAAACTGGCAATCTACTAAGACCTTGATAAATGCCCAACTCTGCCCATTAAGTCTAGGTATCATGACCTGAAAGAGTAAAGTAACTTGCCATACAAGTTTCTGACACACATTGAAAGAACAAGGTACTTTACATCACCATTCAATAAGAATCTTTTGGACTAATAAAGGCAGTCATGACTGCATTTTAGACAGGAGCAAATGTTTAAGAGTGACCTTAAAGGAACTGCAATTACAGACTGAGCAGACTTTAAAGCAACATCTGGTACACAGTGACACCATTTTTCCTTCTGTAATAAATTAAGCACATATATCTACCACATGCAGCAAATGAACTTATGTTATACCTGTAATAAAATCACTTCTGAACAGTCTATTCATTGGCTTTAAGTCAGTCTTGATAAATTCTGCAAAAATTTGATTTATGGAGAGGTGGTTGTAAATTTTTTTACTGGAAAGTCCTTTGGAAAATAAAGGCTGGACTAGTACCATCAAAATGTACATCATTCACTTTGCAGATAAATGTTTAATATTGCGACAATCTAACTAAAGAACTGTGGTTTTGAATTTAGATAAGCTTGGTTATTTTTACTCAGTTATGTTAACATTTGAGAACCCTAGGAATTATCAGGGTGAATATAGAAATAAATACTGCTGCAATCATTTCAATGGAACCTATACTATATTGGTTCAGGAATGTATTATGGAATTAAATCCCTGATACATAAACAAGAAGACAACTCCAAAAGCTAGTAAAATCATTGTGTCATTGTAATGTGCCATACCCCCTGTAGGGATTTCACTCACTTGCTGCTGTAGTCTTTTCCAATAAACGAATATCCAACCGGTTTCTTTCTTAAGAAATGGTGTTTATTTACAGAAAGTCCAAAAAAACGAAACAGAAATTTAGCTTGGCTTGGCAAAATAATAACATCAAACGAATAGCATGGATGTACAGAGTTTTATTTCACATCGTAATTTTCTCCCACAAATATGAACCTCTTAGTCCATAAATCTGACTCCACGGAGTACCAGTGGTTTTCACACTAACCACACCTTAGCACAGCTAAACACACACACAGAGAGACTTTCAATGTCTTTCTCTCTCTCACACTGAGAGAGACTCAGTGCCCCCTTCCTAGATAACTTGTGCTTCTTTTAAAGCTTGTACAGGTGCTCTAAATTAGGTAAAACCTAAGATGGAGCATAGGAGTGGCCTTCCCACCCAATCTCTGCAGCCGCTCCCAAACCCTGGGCCCAAATCCAGTTTAAGAACACTACTGACAGTTTAACCCTGTCAGTCTCTAGTATTCCCAGGGTTTTTATGCCAGAGTTTAACAGGAATTTACACGGCACATATACTCCATCCCTAAACTTCACACAGACCTGTTTCCACCCCCAGTTGTCCTGGTTTCCATGGGTTCTAGATAAAGTATCTAAAATTAGCTTACATTCACATAAAACTCTAATAGCTCTTTTGATTAAACAGTAATAATTGCATTAAACCACTCATACCTAGAAAACAGTATACCTGAAAGCACTGGAGATAAATAGGGATGATTTCCTGAGTGTAGGGCTAGGATGCTTAGTGTACAACAACATGTAAAAATTAATGGTAATAACAGAAACTGCATAGCATCAGACCTGGGGTTTGCAAGGTAAAGGGCCACTGCCACTGTTTATTTTCTGGTGTACTCCCTGGTTAGCACTATAACCCCACCTCTCTCTGCCCACTAACTAATCAGGCCTGTTCCCTCATATGATGTGAATGGCATTATTAAGCCCCACCCTCCAACTGGCCAAAATGTGGGGCAGTTGATCTTGAGGATGTTTTCTGTATAATGTAACTTCATTTTATCAAATGACTTTAAAAGAGACAATTCCACCAAAACAATATTTTCCTACATTGTTGACAACATACTTGCAATAGGCATAATTATCATAAGAAAGGGCGATGTAACTATTTAGTTGCATTTTTGTTGCCAGTAATGTTGACCCAAAATATTTGCATAACTTACAATTGTTTTATTTTTTGTTGCATTTCTATGGTAGACAATTTCTAGCTCAAATTGTTACTTTGTTGTCTTTTCAGTGAAATACATACAGAATAGTAACAAGAACCTTGCTGTAAGACCCCCAATTCATCACATTCATTTGGCAAAGTAAAATATGCATATTCGTGCCAGTTTTCCTTGGGCAAATTGACACTTCTCCCATGATGACTACAAATACTTGTATTAGGGTACCTGGAATTCCTAACATTTAACTGATTTTAAAGTTTTAGGGGGGGTAACTCAGGATAGTGCGAAGTGAGGTGCGGAGTCCTCGCCTCACTTCGCACTGACTGATATGTCCTGAACGTGGACATCAGCGAGCGCTTTAAAGGGATTCCAGTCTCGGCGAGAGCAAAAGAGTTGCCTCGCCGAGACTGGAATCCCTTTAAAGCACTCGCTGATGTGTGCATGCAGGACATCAGCGAGCGCATATCAGTCAGTGCAAAGTGAGGCAAGGACTTCGCACCTCACTTCGCACTATCCTGAATTACCCCCTAAATCTCTAACAAAGCTTATTTTTACACTTGTATAGTAGGAATATACAAATATAAAACATAGAAAATGTTTATCCCTCACATGGCATTAGGCACTTTTTGTTATGTTTTCAGTGACTTCATTAAAATGCAGATATATATATATATATATATATATATATGTATCACTAATTATACAGTATATTTCTGCATATCTCTTATTAGTTTCTATGAAAAACACCATGTTAAAGATATTTTATGTAACCATTGTTCTTCATTTATTGCATTTTTCATTTCTGTAACAGAACTTCTAAAATTGTGTTGATTTTAAATTGATGGATAAAAAATGTGAAAATGTGTGTGTGAGCTGCTATCATTCTGCCTAGACTATTAAGCCTTTGGAATAATGATACATATGCCTTTATTTTGTCTGTACAGTTTATGTTTCTGTCTATGGGAAATAGATAACAGTTTCAAGCACACCAAGCTCTGTGCAGGTTAACAACCTTGGGGACCTTCCAAGATAAGCAAGTATGAGACAAGTGTTTGCAGATGCCTCCTTCTTCAAAGAAATAGCTCATAGTTGAGCACAAGCTGATAAAAGAAAATCTGAATCATTTTAATGCAGTTTTTTCTACTCTGTGAATGCGGCATCAACATATAAAGAAATTGTAGTACAGGTTAATAACATATGGTAGGAAAGTTTAGTTTGGCCAGGGAAGATATAAGACAAGCTTTATATTGGTTGCAGGAAAAAAAAGTTTGAAATTTAGATTTTTAGTTTTCTTGAAAAAAAATTCCATCTGGGTTAAATTGTAAAGGGTCCTCTGATATAAAAAAAAAAAAATTAACAACCCAATCACATGGTAAGCTTTAAATAAAGGACCACTCTATGCTCATCCTACTAGGGGTGATTCTAGAGTGGGACCACTGATATATTCACCAGTTTGCTTCTTTGCACCAGTACTGATTCTTCTTGCCTTGATCTTTTTGTCTTCTCTGAGCAGGCTGCAATCCTCTTCACTTCCTGTTGAATTTATGCTAGCTAAGTAAGCGCAGAAGCAGAATTCTGATGTAATGCTGCTACAATTGATGTGCTTCTCAGTGGATGAATCAAATGAGTACTGCCTGCCCTATTCAGGGTACTTGAAATCTGACCTCTGGGCTTGTGAGTAGCCCAAACATTTCTAAGAATATAGTGGATATTTAGAATATAGTGGATATATGATATATTGCTGAATTAAGTGTGCTGTAAGTCCATTTAACTATACACTGATAATACAGTAAAATTATTAAAAAATGAATTTTTTAAGAAGAAATAAATACTTCAGATGCATTTTTCTAAGGGCTTTCCTTCACAGTTCTGTGTTTTAAGATAATAGATTTTATTTTTCACTGTGCATTTTATTTTTGCAAAGCTTACTTAATTCTTTTTTGCTGGTTGACTTGCAAATAACTAGCACCATATTACAAGAAATGAACAGTCTTATAGTTAGTAAAGGCAAAATGTACAGATTAGAAAGGAGAATAACACAATGGGTTCAGATGATCCCAACAATGGGGACAGACATACACCCAACTCATATCCTTGTTCACTTCTAAGGGGGTTACTACATAGCAACCAGATGCTATGTGTCTGTTTTCCAGTGCCTGACGAAGGGAGGTGTGTACCCCCGAAACGTTGTTCTGCGGTACACTGTAACACTGGTCAGTAAACTATTTTAGGTTATACACCTCATATTGTGTGTGTGACCTTTATTTCTTTTTATTTACCAATTAGATTTTGATTGAGTCTTTGCCTGGCTCATTGGGGGTATTGCACCACATATACACCTTACTCCTGGTGTACATTCAAATTTTTCTTTTTTCGTATCATGTTTTCCAGTCCCTACCACTGGCTGCATCTGTGCAATGGTGGTGGAAGATTTGGTAATTCAGCAAAGAGCGAACTTACCCTCCGATCCTTCGCATCAACTCTCAGAGACTGTTACACGCTTGCTGATGTCCTGCATGTGGACACTTAAAAGGAATTCCAGTCTCGCAAGGCGACTTGAGTCTAGCCTTGCGAGTCTCGTCGAGACTGGAATCCCTTTAAAGCGTTCGCTGATGTCCGTGTGCAGGACATCAGCAAGCGAGTAACAGTCTCTGTGAAGGATCGGAGGGTAAGTTCACACTATGCTGAATTACCCCCTTGAAGTTTCTGCTTTTCTTGAGCTGGAGCCTAAACTTTAGGTCACTTTGAGTTCTGTATAGTAGCATCTCGGGTATCACACTGCACTCTTATAATTGTACTGCTGGATTCTGTTAAACACTCTAGGGGGGGTTATTCACTAAAGTCCAAATTGTTGCATATAGGTGCGAATTTGCAAGATAAAGACAGTCGAAATAGGCTGCTACTGTCGCAATTGCATCTTTATATTGAGAATATCGTCGCAGTTGAACTTTATTATGGGAAAATTGTTGAGACTTTACAATGGGGAAATTGTAGCGGATTTTCTATGGGAATCCGCTGTTCACACCTTAGTGAATAACTCCCCCTATCTCTCTGGCTATTTAAAGGAGCACTACAACAGATTGTTATTCTATTTTATATTATATATATATATATATATATATATATGTATATATATATATACAGTATAAAATATATTATATTTTACTTTATCTAGTGTAGTCACTCCCTATAAAATAGGATTACTCATGAAAATAGAGGTCTCCCTCTTATGCAGGTACCCCGTTAAAGGGTTAAAATATCAGCAAACATTTTGGACAGAGTTTGCTCTCGTTTAAAATAAAACATAAAAGGACTGTTTATTTCTGGTATCTTGTCCATAAACATACCGGTAATACACTTTTATTTACAATGTGTCCATGACATAAATTGACAAATTAGTCCTTGGTTTTCTTCTTGTCAGAAATAGATGCTGTGTCTTTCTAGTAGAGATTAGAGTTGTAATCCTCTAGAAAAATATACATGCTGATTATTTAAGATATATTGCAAGCCTTTCCTCTAGACTGTGAACAGATGGAATTGATGTGCACTTTGATATAGTAAGGATTGCTGACCACTCTCTGCATATTAATATATAAATACATATACAAGTGCTGGTCAACAAATTAGAATAATTTGAAATAGTGCAATCATGAAATTCT